>JASANE010000801.1:0-111487 GCA_030248225.1 Trileptium ribeirensis
TCAGAAACGATGCAAAAACTTCTTTAGTGAGGTTAAAACCATTTTTTGCTAAAATTCATCAAAGGTAAGGTTCATAAAGTGATTTTTGTAAAAAAATTTATCAATCTTTTATGTCAATTAGGAGTTTTGTCGTGGGGAAACAAAAAATTGAGAGGGGCATTTTACTACTTGAATGTAAGGTTTGCTGGGGCACTCGTTTTTCGCCAGAGGGCGCAGGAAAATGCCAGGTGCGCGATGCCCACTTTGGGGAAGCCAGTTTTATTAACTTTCCTGTAAAGTTGACTACTGTATCTTACATGGTTAAAAGTGTTTTTGTTCCTATACAATTTACACAAATTTAGCCCCCGAATCTTCAGCGTTTTGCAGCATGAAAGTTACAGTTCTTGCTCAGTCGCAACTTGTTCATATGAAAATAAAAATTTATACTTTGTTTTTGTTTGATCGTTGTTTGCACGCTCGCTGGTGAGGCGATAGTCAGTATGTGGCCAGTACTGCAAATGTAGATTTGACTTTCTCAAATGATAGGAACTTTTGGTATTTTTAAGCCCTGATGTAATGTGTTCCGTTGCGTTAATCATAACGCTATCACATACCAAACTTCTCGATGCAAACTATCGTCCCAGAACTTCGGAAAAGTAAAATTTTGACTATTAAAAACAACTTGATTTTGCCAAAAAACATGGAAATATTTTTTTCAATCATAACTTTCAATAAAATGTCACTCATTTTTGAATAGCTTCGTTTAAAGTTCGCAATAGTATCAATCCACCCTTCCTCGCTTTGCTAGGAATGTTTCTTTCCTTAATGGAAACATATCATATACCACAAACTGCAGTCACGAACAAACGTAAGTGCAAAGGCGGCTGGACGCGAACTTGTTCACACACTGTCCTACCAGTTATGTGAGCTGTCCTACCAGTTATGTGGGCTGTCCTACCAGTTATGTGAGCTGTCCTACCAGTTATGTGAGCTGTCCTACCAGTTATGTGAGCTGTCCTACCAGTTATGTGAGCTGTCCTACCAGTTATGTGAGCTGTCCTACCAGTTATGTGAGCTGTCCTACCAGTTATGTGAGCTGTCCTACCAGTTAATGTGAGCTGTCCTACCAGTTAATGTGAGCTGTCCTACCAATAATTATGTGAGCTGTCCTACCAGTTATGTGAGCTGCTCTACCGGTTGAGCTATCCTACCAGTTATGTGAGCTGTCCTACTAGTTACGTGAGCTGTCCTACCAGTTATGTGAGCTGTCCTACCAGTTATGTGAGCTGTCCTACCAGTTATGTGAGCTGTCCTACCAGTTATGTGAGCTGTCCTACCAGTTATGTGAGCTGTCCTACCAGTTATGTGAGCTGTCCTACCGGTTATGTGAGCTGTCCTACCGGTTATGTGAGCTGTCCTACCGGTTATGTGAGCTGTCCTACCGGTTATGTGAGCTGTCCTACCGGTTATGTGAGCTGTCCTACCAGTTATGTGAGCTGTCCTACCAGTTATCTGAGCTCTCCTACCAGTTATGTGAGCTGTCACATATTTGCAGTTTCTTCATAAACTTTGAATACTGTACTCTATCGAAGTAATATTTTTCAGTCCACTTTTAAGTATTAACTGTTTGATGTGGGTGTTTCGAATACAAACGTAAGATTGTATCAGGTAGTATAATACTTGTTGATTGGGATTTTAATGTACACGATGTTGTAAAATGTAAGCATATTTGTATAAGCTAAAATGCTTCCTGGCGTCTAACAGCAACAGATATCGTTGATGTACTACGCATTTATGGCTAACAAATTAATGTTGGATGACTTTCATGTGTGTATCGCGGGAGATTATGTTATAAAATTGTGGTTATTAGACTACTAATCACCATTTATTTCACCAAAATATATACATACTTCGGGTTTAGCTCTTGTTTCAACAAGTCTGTTTTGATGACGTAGTAACACTATAGTTTTACGTGTTTGGTATTTTTATTTATTTTTAATATGCTATACCGTGCTATTTTATAATAATTCATTGCTAGCAGCCAGTATTAGATATATATAAGAAAGTTATATTATATTTATTTATGACAATTCCAAAACATTCTATATCTCGCGTCTCTGATATGGGCTCTCTTGTTTTATCTCAATTATATACATGCGTCACCGTGTAATGTTGCGAAAATTATTGGTGGCTTTTGTGTATACCGATTAGTTGTTCAATGTTTTAGGGAAGCTCATGCTTACGTTCCGAAGCGAATGGCCATGTGTTGACCATTTCTTAGCTCCAGATGACAATTCCTTTTATGCTGCTCCAGGTGAGTGCGGCTGATATTCCCAATCATGTTAGTGATTGAGTATTGGTCGCTTTTCATATGTCGTATGTCATTTAGCAAACTTATTGGTACGAAACGTATTAATACCATTCAATAATTACGGTTGGTTATCTATTCTGAATAAAAAACATTCTAGACATCCAGGAAACAGGATGGTTCATTCACGGTCAGCAATAAGTGTTAAATAATCGATCGATTTCGAATAAATAAAATTTCGATCGATTGCCATTTTGCGCGATTTCGATCTTTTTCGATTGCACCTATTTTTGGCCGGGTCTGTTTTTAAGTCTATTAATGATTGTGTTACTGGGTCTTGAAGTTTACTTACTATATCGAAATCTATGAAGACATTTTTGATTTTTTAAACCTACACAAAACGTAAGAAGTTTTGGTAATACAATATGTAATTTGGGTTTAACCGATGTCGAAAAATGTCTATATTACTGAAACTAAGCGTCTCGAGAGGCAAGACTCAACTACTCTGTAAGCTACTTGAAAGTCTTAAGAAGACGTGGAACGTAGACTATTAAAAAGTCTGTAATGAAGATACGGACCAAAGACTACAGTCACGGAGAAAAGTAAGTGCGCAAAAGACGGACGCAATTGAGGTTGGCACGCGTCCATACGAAATTTCGTCTGGCTTTACACGAAAAGACGAAATTGTGTTCGTCCGCGACTGTATAGTTGTAACCACGTTCGCTCGTTTTCACGCTCGCTTGCGAAATACTAGTTATTGGGTATTATTGTTTTATATCGTCAGTAGATAAATCAATTAATAATAGCTGTGAGTTTATCAGTTTTTGTTGCAGAGGTGATAAGCAAGCGACCGACGGCAGTAAATGAATCATGTGACTGGTGGAGTTTCGGTGTTATCCTGTACGAATTACTGGTCGGAATCGTAAGATTTTAAGATTTTGTATAATTTGAATTTTATTTTGCTGAAAATTATTTAAATTTTAAGTTCCTTATTTTTATGATTTGAACACTATTTTTTCCTATGAGGACATGATATCGTAATAGTACTGCAGTAGGTTAAAAGATCACAAGTAGAAGCATTTATGAATTTTGTAGGCTGTCCAGAACCTTTTTGATTTCCTACCAGGATTCACTGTTGGTGTCTTGTGACAGTCATTAACTTCTTGCAGGACCTGGTACATTACACGAATGACTGTAGCCTTTCGAGCGAGTAATTTCAATTCGAATCATTGAGCGAGCTCGAAATTTTGAAAGTATTAAAATTATCAATAATGTTATGTTTTTGAAACAAATTTCTTTCGAGAAAGTCACAAAAGAATTGAGAGCGTCTCTCGAGCGAGCGGCGGTGTTTTTATTGACAAGTACTGCACATACATCATGAGACAGCCATGAGTTCGAACGTTTGACGTCGTTTATGTCGCATTATGTATAATTAAATAATACGTAATATTGTTACGAGATGTGGTAACATTTCGTATCCAAGGTTATTGCATTTTCAAGCTAACATGAAATTTTTTATCGCAATTTTACCGACATTACATTTTGTTATTTAACACTGTTTATTCGAGAATTCGATAATCTTTATGATTAGTGTAGCTCTGCGAAACACGAGTTATACCAAAGAATACTGTAATTTTTATATTCCAAATGTTATTTAATATGTCGCTTTGTATTGTATATTATTGACCCAAGGTGAAATCAAATTGAGTTTTATTATCTGTGTTATTTATAACTGAATTGTGAGTATAGTTAGTGAAACGATCTGAGCGAAGAATTCTCACTAGCTGTGACAGTGGTGACGTCCGTCATTAGGATTTTAGGGCAACACGCATAACACAACTTTGGCTGGGAGGATTTTTTCATGCGATAGCTTATTTGAAAGCTTGAAATCTCTATTTGCCCTAAGACGCGAGGCACATTCCGACATCTCACCGAAAAGCGGAACAAAAGGGCTCATGTCGGCTCCCGATGGGGCCCAAAACATGTTACTTATTGTGACTTGACAACCGGTGCGGCTCAGTCACATGGTGCTCATTTTGTACAGCATATAAACATATAAGATTGCATATAATGCCTTGGTGCGCGGCAGGGAATAACCGGAACCGAAATTTACCGGAACCAGCAACCGGAACCGTCCATTTAAACCGGATCCGGAACCGGAACCGGAACCTGGTCTTCGAAATTTATATATAGTAAAAGATATGAAGGATGAAATTAAGGTATAGTCGACTTAAAATGCATTAAAAATAACTTTTACATTAAACTTAATGTATTGCCATGACATTATTGCCGTTCTGAAACTTTAAAGGGACTGAGGAAGTTAATAATGTTTATTTATCGATCAATATGTCGTTTTATTGGACACCCAGAGCAAAAAATGCCTTCTACTATACACCCTTGCGTACACTGCGTCAAATTGAATGTGCTTACAATGCATAGAGCGAAGAATAAACGCTTTCGCTCTGTCCCTATTCGCCTCCCTTTACTACACATACGTTTGTTAGATGTTGTTCTGTAGGAAAGTTGAAATTATTGGTTTATATGATTCAGGAAAAATTAATAGATAAAAAGTAATTTTCTGATCAGTGGTAAGAGACACTGTTTAGGCTAGCGTTGGACAAACAGTGCCCGTCAGTTAGATGATAATGATGATAACTTTCTAATCATAATGCTATAAATGAGACAAACTGTTATACTGCTCGCACAGTGGCAATAAATCCAGTGCATTGCCAAGAAAGCAGTTTTTGGCTGCGTTGTAGATAACATTACTTCACTTTAATTTCGCCTGATTTACAAAGTTTACAAGCGCACTGGCTGGCGCTTGGCGCAATTTATATTAGCCAAGCATACGCTAAGTACTTCTATGTAAGCCATACTCTGTTACCCAGTTGGACTGGTTTAATTCGAACGTAATCCGGAGACTTCTGAATGTGTAAAATAGTTGCTACAAGCATCGACTTGGTTTTGATTTGTTAACAAACTGTTGCAGGTTATTATGAAAAATTTCTACTGAAATTATGTGTCCTACTTACGTTTCACACGGCAAATTGCTTAGTTAATCTTTTCTTTTGCTTGGTTGTATTGGAGCTTGATCATTGTATAATATATATTACATATTTTTGGATCAGAGATGAAGCAAAAATGTGGAAAATTTCAAACAAAATTTTTAAACCGGAATTCTGGTTCCGGTATGCTTTTTGCCCTTTGCCGGAACCGGAATTCCGGTTACTCCCTGGTGCGCGGTTCTCTTAGGATGTAGTGTTTATTTCAAACAAAATTTTTAAACCGGAATTCTGGTTCCGGTATGCTTTTTGTCCTTTGCCGGAACCGCAACCGGAACACGATTTTCGCCGGAACCGGAATTCCGGTTACTCCCTGGTGCGCGGTTCTCTTAGGATGTAGTGGTTATGTCAACATAGGTTCCAAGATGGGCCCTTGAGACCCAAAAATGCACAAAAATGATATCTCTGCAACCACTCGAGCTGGATAGGTGTTTTTGATCTCATTTTGTGGAGCAATTCATCCTTTAAGTAGCTAAAAACGGTGTACTGCTATCGTCATTACTTGCGCTGCAGTGTTGGTTCAAAAAGGGTTTCTCAATGGACCCCATGGGACCTAAAGTACACGAAAATGCAAAAACAGTCACGGACAAAAGTAGTGCAGACGCGGACGGACGAAGTCGCGGACCGACGCAATTTCATCTGGACGCTACCCGACGCAATTTCATCTGGACGCTACCCGACGCAATTTCACTTGGACGCGAACCGACGTAATTTCGTCTGCACGCGAACTGACGCAATTTCGTCTGGACGAAGACGGAAGTAATTTAGTCCGTTTGCATCCCTCTTTTGCGCGCTTACTTTTGCTCGTTACTGTGTCACCGCAATCGCTCGAGCTATTAGGCGTTTGAAGCATTTTATCTTCTATGTAGCTGCAAAAGACTTGCTGCTATTGCAATTATTTACGCTGTAGGGTTGGGTCAAAACGAGTTTTTCAATGGACCTATTGTACCCAAAATTCACGAAAATTGTAATATCCCTGAAAAAACTCGAATGTTGCAGAGTAATTTATCTTCTATATACTTGCACATTGCGTGCAAAATAATCGGATATATCATCTCAACCATGCAAGTAAAATGGCTGATATACGATGGTTCATTTTGTAATATTAGTGCTCACTATGATGTCGCTGTGTAATTCTTTAAGTTAGAAAATCAACACTAATAATTCACCATCTTGGTGATAAAACAAGTTACTGGTTTTTATAGAGTTATGTTTTGATGTTGACCGTACCGTTTTGACAAGAATTACATACTGCGTTTGCTTTCTGTGCGTCATACGGAACTACACTCAGCCGGTATATCTGATCCCACAAACCTACGACATAAAGCGTATTGATTTTAATATGTTAGTTGATTCTTTTAGGCAACATATTATTTGAAAACTTTGTTAGTATTAAACGCCCTCTCACAATCGGCAGTATAGTAAGAATGCCTGAACGGAATAGCAATAGAGGATTCCTATTCACCTACGCTGAGTTCGCTGCAATTCTAAAAAAGTGCATACATTGCCCGTGTTCTCGTTACACTGCAGCGTTAATCCGCTATTTAAAAATGACTGCTCCTCATTTTATATTTTAGCCGTTAGAGTGGATTCATCCTCAAGGCATATCATACGCCACAGAATTGGACATACCGGTTGATTTGTCACCGGAAGCAAAGGATCTGCTCATAAAAGTAAGTCAGTCTGTTATTTTTTGCAGTCCATTGTAAAAAGTTTGCGAAATTTTAGGTAATTTTAAAAATGAACAACCGCATTATATAGCAAAATTTGTGACTTACTACTGGGTATATTTAAAAACAGCTTTGTTCAGCTGAGAATGCTCTGATAGTATCCGGCGTTTAAACCAATTATTGTATATTATATGAAGCCAAACTTCTATTTCATTTACTATTAAATATTATTTTGTTACTATTATTGTTACTCTGCAGTCTAGTAGTAATATTGTTCACCCATTTAAACAGAAGAGGTAACATCTGACCTTGGTACGTAAGAATGTGATATGGGTATTATTTACCATAGTAATGAGGCATATAGTTCTAAAAATTCAGTGTCAACAATCAAACAAATACTGACATTTCGTAAAAAATTGTATTATTTTAGTGGCACATGACTGCATTCTTGTGTCCATTTTATAAAAGTCTGCAGTTCATTTGTTTTATATTTTAGTTGCTTGTGTGTGATCCGAATTCAAGGCTGGGATATGGCCCTGAAGGTGCTGATGAAATCCGTAATCATCGATTTTTTGCATCTATACGTTGGGAACAAATGACTGGCTAGTAGAAAAGACTTTGATGAATATGGATTTTATTGTGTCTCGATAAAACTTAAGTAACCAAAAGTTGAAGCTGTGTGAAGAATCGTTGAGGAAATGTTTTCTCCATGCCATACTAACTATGAGAATAAAACAAAAAATTTTAATTAAAATGTTTATTAACAGGATTGTGAAATCTAGACGGCAGTAGTGCTGTGTATGCATATGGATTATGTTGCAGTACTCGGTAGAAAGGACTAGGGAACGAACATTGTAAAAACTTATCCACGAACTAAGTTTCGACAGCATTCGAACAAATTAAAAACGCGATCAAAGTTTAGAACAAACGTCAAGAAACTTTCGTCGAACATCGAACGACAAGTACTCATTTCTGCCGAATGCTGTAGAAATCATTATCATGTAAGCCCTGTCGCTTCACACCTTTTTCTTCAGGTAATTTTTAATTTTCCAACAACTTACTGTGGTGAGTTATTTTTAACGTAAGAAATTTTTTTCCGAAAAGATTTCGATACTATATATTCGCAGTTTCTTTCGCATATTGGCGCCTCGTGTTAATAGGTCTAATTAGGATGTCTCATATAGGTTTAGTTGGGATGTCTTAGTTTCTCACACGTATTTAATTAATCCAAGGCTTGATCGCATCAGCAACGGATGATCAGCGAAGCTCGGATAAATTATACACTGCAAAGACAGACTGAGTCAAATTTAGTTCATTCTGAGCACCCAGGGTCTGTCTCAAGTCGGTAAGGTGAAAGGTGGCTCACAATGAGTCAAATCTGGCTCAATAATTTTTAGAGTGGAATTATAAGTTTTTAGAATTTTAAGGTTAAGGCACCATTATAGAATGATTTTTTATCAGATTAATGATTCAGTTAGTTTGTTATTTTTTCTTGAAAATTTGTCTTAGTTGTGGAGGAAAAACTAAACTGTTCGCATTTATTCTTACTATGCGTAATAGTCTGAGCTAATGTTTGGTTTATGAGCATATGTATGCTATGCTGTTCTCGATGTACCGATTTGACTTAGCCCAAGCTTCGTATGATCCCGACTTTCGTGAACCTGACAAACTGATTAAATGTCATTAAAAACGTATGTAGTTGAATTGTTGTAAAACTATGACACTTCTGGCTGCAATGTTATACAGTACGTTTACAGATGGCGATCATGCCGGATTAACAGTGATTATCTTAAATTGCATTGTTACAATAGATATAGAAATTCAAAATCATACGAATATACCATCATGTTTATAATTTTATAACCAATATGGCGTTAAAAATTTCGGAAAATCCAATGTATTGGTTCTTAACGTTAACGGAACAGATTCTTTAGACTATACATATTCGTATCCTATACACAATTTTTAATAGACTAAAGCATAAATCATGCACCAAGCTGTTGTTTACTTTATGTAGGGTTCACTAAGCTCTAAAAATCGTCAGATATACTTTATCGCAATATGGATGCATGATTGGATTTGTTACATATTTTATCTGTTTCAGTTTTGTGCTCAACGTGACGTTTATATTGTTTAACAAGAATAAAATTTATTTTGCTACATTTTTAGTAGAGCAGATTTGGGTTGCGTAGATCGGTCGTGCAAATTGTACTACGCATATCGCTTTGATATCAAAAATCTTTATTATACATCCGGCTCAAGTAACATTTTACTGCGCTGTTTTGTTTGTGTTTACTCGAGTTACGCAGATTGGAGCAATCGTCGAATCCATATTAAGTATTAATACTCTAGTTTCACTTTAAATCTGTGTGATAGGTATATCTGTTTGTTGTTTCATCAAGCCCAAGGCCGCATGTATTTGGACACAAGAACAGTTAGTGTGGGCGGCATAGCCAGGGCCCATGTCAACTTTAGGGGCCGAAGTATAATGCATGCCATGGCGTTGTCGATATACTAAACCTAAGCTAAGGTCCCTGATCCATGTACTAAGCCTAAGTGGGGGCTCCAGCCTCCCGCTAAAGTTCTTTATTCTAACGTTATAACGTCCGGTCCCTAAAGATAATATGGTCTGAGGTCAGAATCTAGCTTTAAAAGTCTAGAGCCGTACCTAGGCTACAAGCTCTCGAGCCTGCACTGAAAAAGCGCAGCTACCAGCTTATTGTGACACTATTCAAGGTTTTTGAAGGTGAATCTTTAGCGACCATGGTTGGATAAACACCATGTTAAGATTCCATATCGTCTTCTGTGATAGTTTAACAATGACTGCCCTGACAAGCAGCAGTGTTGATGTCGACCCAGGCGGCGTGCGGTCTTTCGCGGATACTGACGGCCACCCTTCGGTAGATCTTGATATGCTAAAACCATTAGGTATGACATGGACGGTTCGACTGTCTTATTTTTACGTTTTCAAACAATGCAGTCACCGCGACGTGGCTTATTAGCTAGGGCTTCTAATTTGGCGACTCACGCTTTCAATTCACGACTACTGGGTTCAGGCGTATCATAACAGTTTTAGCAATACCCTTGGAGGTTGGGCTACAACATCGTTTGGTTTAGTGATTACGATCCAGCGAATGGATTACGTCGGGTTATAGAACTTCTAAAAATATTTTCTGCATTCCCAGTGACTAAAGGAGTAACCACGAGCTCATTTAGTTAGTTTCTACTGTTAAATACAAATCTACAAGAGAGCAATAGATAAAGACCAACTTAATAGCCTGGCGGTGTTCAAATCAATTGAGACCATCTTATCTACGAACATGAAGCATTTATATATATATTTTAGTTGCCTGATGGAAATATGTAGCGCTTTCTCAAACGGAGCATTACATGTATTTCATTTCAGCATTTGAAAGTTATATTTGCCAGTGTATGTTTTCGTATATATACATTGATGAGCATAGGTTAGCTGAGTTTATCGAATGATAAAAATAAGGGCCAAACAAGGATCAAGCCAAGTTTCGTCTATAAAAAGAGGTGAATATATACTTAAAATGAGTACCAAAGGGCAAAAATTTATGGTTCATTTGCGGGCCTACGCTAAGCGTCGAGGCACAAAACACGACTATTCGAGGAGGAACGTGACATGACTCATCCAAAAATTACACGTGTATTAATTGTTATCCACTCTCCTTGCAAGTACCGTAAAAGAAAATTTAGACCATCGCTCAACTAAGGAACTGAGCAGCAGTTCAGTTGTTTGTGTATGCCTCTTTCAATTTTATACAGCGCCGTATAAATTATATATATACCAAAAATATTATACGATAAACAATTCGGACATGAAAACGTTAAAGTCGACTTGGCGCACAAATAATGATTTCCCGTGCTAAATTAGCATCGTATATTTTAACAACGGAGTTCAGTTGAAACGTTTCTTGATTGCGGACATTAGAATCATGTCATTGATCGACCTTATAAATGTGCGAATCACAGATTGGATTCTAACACAACTTGTAAACAGTAAAGATCGCGTAACGTGCGAAATAAGCTAATGCGCATAATAAGTTCTATAATTCTGTGAACTACAGGTCCCTGTTTACGGTCGGTGGATTGGGATGCCTATGACAACACTGTGTATATACTCACATTTTCACTTAATTTTGTGGCAAAATAACCATAGTTGACGCACCTAAAGTATCGGTATATTATACTTATAATTACGAGCGACGCTACGTTAATCAGTTTAGCCACTGCCATGGTCATTTATTTTCGGAAACACAGCAAATAACGAAGCAAACAAAAATACAACTCCCGTAATACGCCTCTGTGTGGGTAACTTCACAGCAAATGACTTCAAAACAATGGAAACCTGTCGGCTTAACATTTTATACTGAAGTTATTAATAGGCGTTGTGCTAAGTCCCTTAATCTTTTATATTTTCGATAAGCGCCCCTTTCATTGTTATGAAAACACATAAAGAAAAAATCTGCTCGATCTTATAATTCACAACGCCTTGCCCACTAGAAGTCGCACACATTGCTTTGTGGGCCCTGCGCAATGCTGTAAATTGTGTATATATCAGAAACGGCCTGGAAGTGAAAGAGGACACAATGCATGTTTTTGTATACTGCAGTCGTGCATACTCTTTGCAAATTAGTACTATTATCCCATTGAAACGGAACTTGTTTGCTGCATGACATACTAGGCATTCCAAATATAATCACGGTCATACAGAGAGGGAGCTACTAGACATTCCAAATATAATCACGGTCATACAGAGAGGGAGCTACTAGGCATTCCAAATATAATCACGGTGATACAGAGAGGGAGCTACTAGGCATTCCAAATATAATCACGGTGATACAGAGAGGGAGCTACTAGGCATTCCAAATATAATCACGATCATACAGAGAGGGAGCTACCAGACATTCCAAATATAATCACGGTCATACAGAGAGGGAGCTACTAGGCATTCCAAATATAATCACGATCATACAGAGAGGGAGCTACTAGGCATTCCAAATATAATCACGGTCATACAGAGAGGGAGCTACTAGGCATTCCAAATATAATCACGGTCATACAGAGAGTGAGGTATTGACTTTATCAGTTGCGTGGCTGTACGTACAATTTGGAAAGCTAAATGTTAAGATATGAGCGTGTCTTAGGGTCTGACGCTTTAACCGTTTTTAAAAATTCTCTTAATAAAGATTTGACTAGAATGAGATATGATGTAGGGGAACAAGACCTCTCTAAACATCCCTATAATCTTCAAGAGGAAGTGAAAGCTTTGACATATTTTGTACCAGAGCCAGCCTGTAACCACAAATACCTGTATTTAGCTATTTTATGTGAAGGTCAACTATTTGATAAAAATTTTGCAGTCTTTATAATCTGACTTGAACTGCCTATAGCAACTTACATCATGTCGTTGTCCTAGGTTGAACATATAATACCCTGTAAGTCAAATTCGACTAAATTGAAGCAAGTCCAACCTGACTCGGTATATGGAACCACTCACTTTGAATAGGAAATAGCAACAATTTGTCTGTTTGGCGTAAGCTTGGGAATGCTGAAACTTTATTTAAGCCCTTCGGAAACAACTTCAAAGGGGACTTACAAGACACGCGTAAGGTAGTCAGGAAGCCATGCCGTAGATGCCTTGGAAATTACCCTTATGAATTAACCTCACTACATAAGCTAAGACTTTCCACAGTCAGTCAAATCAATTTCCCATTGCAATTATCCTATGTCAACCTCGTCAAATTTCACCAATTTCATAACAAGAATTTAGCCTACAACTGTGTAAAAGTGAAGGAATTTGCATATAATTTCATACACCAACATTCCAAACAAAATTTATTGATAAACCATTATTTATTATGCAGAGATAAATCGTTACATAACTTATCAAGTGTTGTCAGCAATTCGTCATGAAGCTGGTTTCTGTTGGCCCTTGTGACAGTACATATTAGCACATCAGGTCGACTTCTAATCGCTTCGACGTACGGAATGGATCGTCTCGTTGAATCAGGAGGTGCAGGAATTGTTGCAACTACAATTGGTCTGGCAGTCCCCGACGGTGCAGATGTTGGATCAAAGCAGCGAATGACATCAGTTTTAAACTGTCGGCTGAACAACTCCATTTTACCAATTTCGTCAATTATGATGACTGGACTGGATTGCGTATGTTGACTCGGGACTGTCGATCTACAGAAATATTGATCTGCATATAAAATAATTATAAATTGTCATTCAATTGTCACTGTAATGCATAAATTATTAATAGTAAACGTAAGAAATCACAAAAATTGACCGGAGCAATAGGCAAAATATTTTATATCGTATTTGTGTAAACCTGTATTTCAACTAAATATTTAATCAATTTATAATAAGTATTACGTTTGAGACAACTGATGTCAAATTCACTATACAAAAAGCACACATTATAAACCACCATAGCTAAATAAATTAGTATACACGAAAAATTTTTTTCAGCTTTGAAAGTCATATTCATGACCAGCGAAATCGAAAACACCCGAGCGCAAAAAATCAGCAATTATGGGGTGATTTTATAATTTGCATAAAATTAATTGATTTTATAATTAGCATATACGGCTAGATTAGGTCTGTAGAAATCTCCTCTTTGTGATCAGCGACATAGGAATCCGCCATGTGCAATTTTTTTTAATTTCCGAACACATTAAAAACTTTCAAAAAATCTGCTAATTAACTAATTAGCATGTTTTTCAAATAATAGTAATAAACAACAGATTCGTAATCAGCAAGGCGAGATGTAGTAAACGCACAATAGCTTTACACTAATTATTCATTGAAAATAAGTAATACCATCAACCAACTGCCCTGTCAAACGTAAGTAGAACGAATTTTTAGCACATATTTTTTCATTTTAACCCAGTAGGAATTGTTCATTTTCAGCTTATGTCATCAAATCAACACCAGTTCAATGTTTGTAACAGTTGTCTTACCCATTTAGACAACTGAAGAATGTCTAAATTGAACCTGCTCAATTTGAAATTCGTAACAGAGTACGGATCGCTTAGAAGTAGGTAGGCTGGAAATTTTAAACTTGAACAAGGCACCACAGCGTAAGCAACTCTGAATCCTTTGCAATGCTGTTACCTGGTATAACATAAGTTGCATCAAACAATTAATTCTTATTTTGTAAATCAATATTGAATGATTGGAGCTAAGTATATACCATCCCTGCCGAAACTGTGTTTAGTTAATGACTTGTTTTTAAATGCACGTAGCAGTTCACAGTCTGGCATTTATAGAATTCAGCTGACAAATTAAAATCATACTTTGAGTAATTTTTCAGAACTAGATAAACCAACAAATTCAAGTTTCCAACTGAGTAACAAGTAACAACAGCCATACGTTTAGGCGATTGGAAGCAGCGAAATTATCTAGTATACGCCCTACGCGTTGCACAAACACTAAATGTGTCGAGGCTTATGCAAAGATGTATAGTAAAAAACATTTTTGCTTCGTTAGTACTCCAAAAAACCGACAAACGCCATCTCTATCAATAATAGAGGTGAGAATTAAGGCTCTAGGCTTGGCTTGGCTCACGATGTCTGAAGACCCGAATCAGAGTCAAAAACCTGTCTGTAAGAGCAGAGCCTAGTTTATTTATTTGGACAAGTAGTGATCGACTCTCAATGGCTGTTTTCTAAAAAAACAAAAATAATATTAAACCAGCTGACGTATAGTACAAAGACAGCCAACAGCAAGAACAGCTGACATAAATATGGATCCGCACTTTAAGGCTCTAAAAGCGGCTATATATGCACATTTGGGTATTATGTTCTGTCTTGAATCACAACCTATATTATTAGTAGCCTAAGAGCAGAGCCTGGCTTTCCACGGGAAGTGACGAGCCGGACATGGTTCATAAAGAGCCGAGCCCAGTCTAATTCTGTCTGTGAGAGCCAAGCCAAACATAGTTCATAGAGAGCAGAGCCGAGCTTAAAAATCTGTAACTTCTATCTAATCTATAAATCGATACTCTAAAATCTCTAATCGATAAATATCTTTAGCTTCCTCAACTTCTTATAGGTTTCACACAGACAATAAAATCAACAAAATACATTAAGTTCGATGCAGAAGTAACTTTCAAAAAATTTTAAATCCACAGTATCTTTAGTTTAACCTTCATTTCTTTTACTATAATATATATTTCTAAGACCAAGTTCCAGATCCACTTCTTGATGCCGGAAAATTTCGGTCCGGCTATTCTCTCAGATATAAACGTAAAAGTGCGCTGCAAATTTCACGACACCTTATGGCGTAGGCAGCTGCGCATATCTGGAGCGTGTAATTAAAACTTTCAACACAGAATTCCTCAATTCAGAACGAAGCATATGCGTTTTCAATTTGTCAACAATAATTATTCTCACAAGGTAATTATTTTTCACGAATTAATGAGTATAGCTACGTTAATGAAGACCAACTTACATTTGTAAACTAGGCAAAGCTACACTTTCAAATGCCGGTACATCGACAAAATATTTTCCAACTTTCGGTGGAGCGCGTTCAGACCCGTGCGGAATTTGTGTTGACGAAAGCGTGGCTTCACGACCAGAGATAACGTCGATTCCCTTGAAACCAGTCCTTCCTGCACCTGGCGATCGAATTTCGGTAGTAACGAAGCCTTGTACATAATAATTGCTTGATTTTGATAGCGTCTGTGAAAGGCCTTTAATAAGCGTTGTTTTACCTACTCCAGGTAAGCCAGTAATTAAAATATGCTGCTTTACTGACATTGTATATGCGTACAGCTAAATCTACATATTTAGTAAAACTTGAGGTTAGTTTTTCACTGCAAACAATGTGTTAAGACAACTGAGACTAAAATAATTGATGAGATGGGTGTCAACGTATCAATTATTGTTCCGGGTGAAACATTCGCGGACACATACTCCACAAGTTCGCGTTAATGACCTACATATTTAGTAAAACTTGGCTTAAAACTTGAGGTTAGTTTTTCACAGCAAACAATGTGTTAAGACATCTGAGACTAAAATAATTGATGAGTTGGGTGTCAACGTATCAATTATTTGTTCCGGGTGAAATATTCGCGGACACATACTCCACAAATTCGCGTTAATTTTATAATCCGGATATTTCTTGGAGGTATAAATGCATTTGCATTGACAGTTGGAACAACCAATGAAACCAATAATCAATGAATAAATACGCACAAGAGAGTGACCCTCAGTAATACTCGCCTACGTTGCCATGAATGATGGCATGGTCGTTTTTTCGGGTTACTACTAATCGGCCGTATATTAACCAGAATGGCCGCACTACAACGTCGTTTGGTATCTTTCAGACATTCAAAAATTGAATCTTCTAAATAACAGTTTAATATAATGAGTATTTTACACTTAAAACGTACAATGGAATTTGAAGCCTAGCAAGTAGTAAAAATGTAAATTGGAAAAATATATGACGAATTTCGGTATATTAAATTGTCACCAAACGTTGTAAAAAAACTATACAACCACAAATTTGCACTAGTTCCCTTTAGTTCGTCAAGACCTTAGGCATCTTTTTTAGAAGCACCACAGCCATAAACTCTTCTTCAGTTTTGACGATATAGCTTAAATTTGGGTACCATTCAACAGCTCGATAAGGCGGTTCCGAAAAAGGCCATTTCGGCCATACCTATTTACTAATGTAACCTACGTGGTCCTAGGGGTGTTTAGAACCACCGTAGATTACACACGAACTATACCGAATATTTACGCAAAATTCTCCACCAATATATCCAATGCTTTATTTCTTATCCTTAAGACCTTAATGTGTCATCACTTATAACAAACTCGTTTGTTTCTGGCAGTACAACACAATTCAGATAATACACATATAAGACACATAAACGGCTGAACCGTACTCACTTGATCGCGCAGCTTCTGAGGCCGACTGAGGCCCTGATCTAACTGCGCAACCGCTTAAATAAACTTTCTAAACCCGATTTCTTGGAACTCAAAAGAAACCTAGTTTTCAAATCTCCCTAACCCGTTAGATTTTAATATAATTGCTGCCAACCGGGTTATGAATTCTTAGAACTGTAAAATTCGCTCTCTAACATAAATTCTAATTTCTGCGTTAGAGAACCCCTTTTTATGAAATTCTTGGAATCCCTAACTCAAAACAATTTTCGTGAAAATCCAGCAGAAATACACTTACATATCCGCTAATCAGGGAGTAACCGGAATTCCGTTTCCGGTTCCGCCGAAAATCGTGTTCCGGTTGCGGTTCCGGCAAAGGGCAAAAACCATACCGGAACCGGAATTCCGGTTTAAAAATTTTGTTTGAAATTTTCCACGTTTTTTGCTTCATCCTGTAATCCAAACATATGTAATATATATTATACAATGATCAAGCTCCAATAAAACCAAGCAAAAGAAAAGATTAACTAACCAATTTGCCGTGTGAAACGTAAGTAGGGCACATAATTTGAGCAGGAATTTTTCATAATAACCTGCAGGAGTTTGTTAAATCAAAGCCAGGTCGATGCTTGTAGCAGCTATTTCACACATTCAGAAGTCTGCGGGGTACGTTCGAACTATACCGGTCCAACTCGGTAACAGAGTATGGCTCACGTAGAAGTACTTAGCCTATGCTTGGCTAACATAAATTGCGTCAAGGACCAGCCGGTGCGCTTTAAACTTTGTAAATCAGGTGAAATTGAAGTAACGTTATCTGCAACGCAAGCAGAAACTGCTTCCTTGGCAATGAAGTGTATTTATTGAAACTGTGCCAGCAGCATCACAGTGTGTCTCATTTATAGCATTCTGATTAGAAAGTTATCATCATTATCATCTAACTGACGAGCACTGTTTGTCCAACGCTAGCCTAAACAGTGTCTCTTACCACTGATCAGAAAATTACTTTTTATCTATTAATTTTTCCTGAATCATATAAACCAATAATTTCAACTTTCCTACAGAACAACATCTAACAAACGTATATGTAGTAAAGGGAGGCGAATAGGGACAGAGCGAAAGCGTTTATTCTACGCTCCAAGCTTTGTAAGCACATTCGATTTGACGCAGTATACGCAATGGTGTATAGCGGAAGACATTTTTTGCTCTGAATGTCCAAAAACCGACATATGTGATCGATAAATAAACATTATTAGCTTCCTCAGTCTCTTTAAAGTTTCAGAAAGGCAATAATACCATCGCAACACATTAAGTTTAATGTAAAAGTTATTTTTCATGCATTTTAAATCCACTATACCTTCATTTCTTCCATCTTCTGTTTTACTATATATAAATTTCGAAGACCAGGTTCCGGTTCCGGATCCGGTTTAAATGGACGGTTCCGGTTGCTGGTTCCGGTAAATTTCGGTTCCGGTTATTCCCTGCCGCTAATGCAAGTGTAATAGTTAAGGCACCCAGGGCTTACACTGAAATTCGATAGGTACCTAAACTATAGCCCTGACACACAAATTTTAAAATTTTTAATTGTTTTAAACTCTCTTAAACTTATAATTTTCACGAATTAAATAAATTCTTATTACCAGAAATGACCGAGGGGATGAAGTCCTTAACTCCCTAACGGGTGGGCCAAATGATGCGAAATTTAGTATGTATTATCTCCAACGTGCCCTATGGCATTTGGCATCAAATTCGCATATGCCCAAACCATCCCCCTGTCTAGTTTAACACGATTTCTATAGTACTTAAAAGTTTTATTTTAATGTGATGGGAAAATTGTGATCTCAAAACTATTGCGATTTTCTAGCAATTACACATATTACATACGCCTCACACATGATGCACAAAACAAACAACTTACAAACAAAACATTTTGCATTCAATTACACCCGGTTCGCACGTAATGGAGAAGGCAAACAACTGCACACATATAAAGAAACCACTAATGAATTATACAGTTGTAAACACACGAAATGTAGGTATGTAGTAAACAAAATACACAACTCATACATATTACAAACAAGGCCTACACTTTCCCACCGTAGTTCATGACGTGTAGCGGTTATAGATATGACATAAGACAATATGCTTTACACGATGGAACTTTTCCCACGGCAACACATCGTTACATTACCCCCTCCGTCACGCAAAAATTTGTCTCCAAATTTTCCTAACTTTTGTTAATATGCCATTATCCACATCGCAAACAACAATTAATAAAATGCAACCATTCACTGAAAATTCAATTACTTACAAATCAATCAAAGCAATCATTCATTATACGGCAATAATTTATATCAGTCAGGGTCTTCTTTTAACGAAATAGGCTTTTTTAACCATTGTCCATAGGCTATCGAGTTGAAACCAATTAACGACCGCACTATTAATCACCACCGCCATGCTGCACCATACTAGCCCCCAATTCACGCTAATTGTTCCTTATAAATTATTACACTAGCCGTATAGCGATACCAAGGCCATATCGCACGCAATAAATGAACAAACCACCGCCGGAATACAATTTGGCGCAGATACTGGCCTATTTACTAGTGACCGGAGGAAAAGTAACCATTTTTACCAACAATCATATGTGCATAATGACCAAATAGCATAAACTTCACGATTTTCGGCACAGCATCATCTATGATAACATCATGAGCATTTAAGTTCAACCATCGCACGCAGACACGTCCTCAGTTATTATACCTGTGGTTGATCGATAAAACATTCATTTGACGATACTGGAAGCATTATGTAACTCCATGTTTCATAATCTTTCTACATCGTATACTTATAAAATACACAAAAAATATAAACACATATATTAACACACATTGAAACGTACCAAAAGATTTAAATATTTCATTGACTTTTACTATAGAATATGCAAAAATATTTTTCGTAGTGATCTGTTAACTCATAAGTACAAAAATATACATATTATATGAATATTACGTATAAATTCAGGACCAATATAACCGACCCAATACAGCTTTTTTGTTCGATTATACGTTGAAAAAAAATTAGACGGAATAGCATAGCAGTTTTTGATGGTCTCTATGCTTTCGAAAATGTGTACCTATACACATATAGAGTCACAGTTATGAGTTTATTCTGAATGATGTATTTTAGTTATTTCATCTATACCTTAATGCCCCGAATAACAAAGCTAAAACATCATCTGCACCAGAACTAGTAAATTTTGCATATACATATCTGTCTCTCCATTATTTGCACCAATGGTCGATTAAGTTAAGCAACTGTAACTATATAAACATAAATACATCATTAAAAATTGAGGCTTTTTTAACTCTGAGAATAGTATGTGAGGTGAAACAAAGCTAAAAACTTTTATTAGTGGGTAATGACGAAATTTGAAAATATCTTAATAATTTTTTGTAACAGTTGGTTGGTCGGATAGATTTAGCAAAAAAATACCTGAAACCTCTTATCTCCCTTAAGCGTAAATCCCAACTTCGACATTTTCCCCTCGACAATAGAACAAACGGCCTCGGTTAATGTCACAAAGGGACCTGGTAAATCACATTATTTGTTATAGTTCGACAGCCGATATCCTCGAAAGTCAGCATTCTCCACCTTAGTTCTCAGGCAATATACTAATATATGATTTTATGTTGTTTCTACACGCTTACACGCTACGGGCTAATATTCCCTGATTTCAAAACTATAGCTATATTTTGTGTTCAATTGCGTAACTGGCTTATTTCCGCACCCATTAACTATTAACTAATCACTGAACACATCTTAAAATATTATAATAAATATTTAGGATGGTCATAAAATAACGAATAAGTGTTAACACTAATGTTGCTTTTATAGCAAGTATCTACTACATGCAATATATATAATATATGCCTATAGGAAATTGATATTATTCTTTCAACCCCTTACGTTTTTTGTTTTATTCATATATGAATCTTGTTACAAAAATAATGTGTTTAGAGAAATAGTTTTTAAAAAATATTTTTTGCGAACAACGAAGAACCGCAATTTCTACATTTTACTTGTAAACAGTTTTGTAAACACATTAGGTTCTTTTTTATTGTGAATCGCTAGATTATTTTATATACAAAGATGTATAAACGATTTTACAAACGAACTGTTTGTTGCGTATTATGAAATGCTACAGGAAACAGAATCAAATAAACGATGAGCATATATTTCTAGTATGAGTAAAATTTATGTCGCTATTTGATATTGACAGCGTGAACAGCCGAGGGCGCGTAGGGACATAAAATCCCCTGCGAGCTCATTCTAAAATAGATGCCTAGGCACACAGGGACATTGCACCCCCTGTGTGTCTATTTTATATACATGTAAACGGCACACAGGGACATTATACCCCCTGTGTGTCAATTTTTTTATAATTTAACGGCGCATACGAGACTTAAAACCCTCGTATGTCGTCATAGTATTAGAGCAGCGACAACAGGCAAGGCTCACGGGGACATAAATTCCCCCTGTGAGTCACCCAGACCCACAGCGCAGAAGCAGGACCGCAAGAAGGCCCAAAACCCCAACCCTAGAAATTTTACCTAGGCAAACCCACGGAACGCTAGAAGCAGGACCGTTTGGGTTTCTAATCTAAGAATAGGTCAAAAATCTCGCAACTTCCTTGAGTTGAGATTTTTCTTTTTTGAGCTAGAAAATTTTACACGGTAGTGCAAAGGCACGTAACACTGAAAATGCACACACAAATGTGATTTGACATAATTAAAAATCGTAGGTTCAGGGCGAGACTCCTTTTTTACCCTTTTTTACACGGGATCTTACCTTGAGAAAACATATCTATGCGCGAAAAACCAAGTCGGGATGGATGGCCGTCAAGAGTACGGAGCCCACCCGCAAACATTGTTGTACCAAAAACCACATATTGAGAAGCGCTCACGAGTCTATTCAGGGTTGAGTTTCCTGTCCCAGTTTTTATCTTTTTACCCCTGAGCACAGGATGCACTGCATACACGCGGCTAGATGGCCACTAAACCGGAGCCTAGCCGAAGACAAACGGTAACTATGTACTAAAGAACACATATCTAAAGGACACGCTAGCAGAGCATCGAGCGTGAGTTCTTTTTTTCAGTGAGTGGTCCAGCACGAGCACAAATCCAATATAAGGATGTCCAACCGACCCCGTTGCTCACACCCCGCCTTGGTTGAAACTGCCTACCAGGGACGCCGTCGACAGTGCATCCTCACTGTTGTGTGACCTCAGGTACACGGCTGATTTTGATCACCTGGCTAGTGCAGGGGACATGAAAGGTCTTCCGTGAGCAACACGAGTTAAAACTGAGCAAGCCCCCTCTCTGTTTAAACCAAAAAGGACTAGTACACACATCCAATTATGAAACACTAAAGTTTTTTTGAAACAAAAACATACAATTTATCAAACTTAAAACGAGATTTGAACATTGGATGTGTGGATTAGCTCCTTCCTCTAGGTTTAAAAATCCCTTTTTAAATTTTGGGGAACGTTTATTTTTAAAATTTCATTACCTTTTTTTAGCACGTACCTTTTTTATACCAAGTATCATCATGGCACTGAAGTTTTCTTAAGGTTTTTTCTAACAAAAATAGCTTGAGTGCAATACCTAAAACACCGTTTGTTAACACGTAGCGAATTATATAAAATTCCTCGTATTGGCATTGAGTCCAAATACTTTCCGAAACTATATAGCTCCGTTTTAAGTTTATTCCCGTTTTTGAAACCTTTACCGAAATCGCTTTTAAAATGAGTCAAAATTCTGGAGTTCTGAAAAAGCTCCCTTTTTGATTTTGTCCGTAACACTACCACCTACTGACGTATTTATACAGCCATTCGAACATGGCCCGAGTACTAGCCATAAAAACTATATTTTTAAATAAGTTAACAAATTTATTACTCACCTAAGTCGAGCTTACTCCCATATTCCTGTTTGACTACAATCCAGAACATTATTACCTAAACGAAAAAGCAGATGCTTATTGTGCCAATCGATATTTTTTGCACCATCTCCGTTTGATAAGTTAACAGTTGGCGATTATGAAAAGAAACTTTATTTGAATCCTAAAAAACCTGGAAACACCAAACTGAGAAGCAACGCTTCTTTATAAACAATTGGCAATGTATAGAGTTTAAGCTTTCAAATTTTTTTGTTGCATATCAGTTATTAGCCTGCTTAATTTGACCGTAAAACAAAATGCTGCTGTAGCTAACGAAGGAAATTTTAGTAATACCATACACAAAACGCTTGTTTTGTTCTAAAAGCAGTGTCGCATGACGTAAAATGCAATATCTCCACACATTTCATAATAATGCAATGTCAAAAGGGCTTAATTTACTTTGATACTCGACCCTAAAAATATTTTTGTTAGCAACCACAACCTTAAACTATTTTTCTGTCCCAAGCCTAATGCCCGAAATGGCTATTAACTTAACGCTCATTCATATACCAGTCTTATCAAAAATTTGAAACCTTTTTTTATTTTGATTCATTGTACCAATTCAGATACTGTAGATCTCTTATATTGCTCAGATTCCGAAACTCTAAAATTTTATATTGTTCATTTTTAAAGCTAGGCATGCAAGCATAAAACTTTTGACTATAACTGAGAAATTTACTGTCATTTGAGTTATTCTATCTTACAATTTAATAACCCATTAGGACACCAAGCCGTGATGATATTTAACAGGAAATGTTATTGCCGGAAATTTGCGATGTGTCATGGTTTTAAAAAATATGTAGAATAAACGGTCTAAAGACAGACAATTTTTACTTAAACCCTTAAAATAACTTTATCTGTAATAGTCTTTCTCATTCCACTTTTAAATTTGCCAAAAATGATCAACTATTGGCGGCCCAAGTATCCCGAGATATAATATCGAAATAGCACTTTCCATTACCCTCAGTAAAAAAGTAGATGGCAGTATTCACTTATCAAAATTCAACTGCACTTTTCACAGAAGTTCCTTTAAATTACAAAAACCAATATCTATACTAAGCTGAATATACCTTGAGCCAATAAAATTTACTTTCTACGCAAATATTCATGTTATATCACCCAGGAAGGGACTTACGAAGCCAATTAAACTGGATTCAATTTTCCTTTTTAAATTTCTCAGAAATGTTTTGGTATTTTGTGAACATTGTGAGTGTTTAAAATGAATTTTACACAAATTATACTTGGATGTTCCTGTATCACGACCAAAAATATAGAAATTCTTACAGATCTCATATTTGCTGCCACAACCATTCCATTTTTTTGGATAAAAATCATGTCTTAACCACAGTCTAATAGACACCAGCTTACCTGATTGTGTAGCTACCTTTCCTTGGTTGTCATAGTTAAAAAACCTACATTTCATCCGTAAAGAATATGGACTTTGAGCGCAGTTGACACATTGTAAACCGCAAATGGCGTGGCCATCAAAAGTGATTTGACCCAAACCGTACCACGACATTACATAACATTGTATATCCCGACACGCTTCTCGAGCTCGACAGATCTGGATGACCTTGACGGCAATATAAAGTTCTAAAAACCTAGAAAGAAATCGCATACATATAATAACATCATACTCCATCACATCGACGTTTACATTGGTAGGCACACGCACTGCAACATACTTCACGACCAGGTCATTAAATTTAGCAAAGATATTTTTAAACATCGGCATATTTGCTAGCACAAGTTCTTTATTTGTAGAGGTCAATTCTAAACTTGTAAAAGATGAGGAAAATTTTTTACTTTCTTTCAACTCAGAGACATTATTATCTTTTCCCAGAAATATCACTTTTGAACACCTTAATGGAGCAACTCGCTGAAATAGATTAATAAACACAGAGTTAATCAACACCCGATTTTTTACCGAGATGTCCGCATGTGTTTCCTTTGGGATAAAATTATCCACTAACCTCAGCTTAGATTCACAGCTTTCTGTTCCACTTGTCTCAGCGTTACCATACTGATTGCCTCCATAAGTTAAGATTGCTTGATGGTGTAGCAGTTTAACACATAAATAATCATTCACAGGTTGTGGTACATTCTGAGATCCGAGGGCACTCCGTTGGTACCGCCATCGATTCAATTCGGGATTTGGATTTTTACATCTGAAATCTGTCTTTCAAGCACTTCGTGTTCCCCCAATTCGATTCATACAGGAAACTGTGAAACGTGAGGAAAAACTTTCAGTACTGCTTAGGACATTTTCCGCAGCAGCGTTGATTATTATTTTCGAACCCGCAACAGTCTTCGATCTTTCAACATCATATGCAAACATTTTATTACACTTAAGTTTTTTACTAATTTCCAAAGTGTTAAGCTTTTGAAAACATTGGTGGGACTCACTGTTAGTTGACTCTAAATTTTGTTCCATATGCGCCACCTCAATCGAACATAATGAGTTTTCAATACTCTTGCTTAAGCGCCTCAGCTATAGCCGTTTGAAATGAATTAGGTCTGGCAGATAACACAAATCGCCGAATCGTTTTGTTTAATCCACACATAAATTTTTCTAAGGCAATTATGTCCCTATTTTCCTTTGAGAATGTAGGACAAGCTTTCGTAACCAGGTGTTCGATATCTTTTGCATAGGTTTCAACTGAAGCATTAAATCTTTGGCGACCTCTCCCTCAATTGTGCACCAACGCTATAAGTGACATTTTTCGGCACCAAAATTTCAACTAAACAATTTTTCATCAAATCATAATTTTTCTTTGTTTCACCAGGGATGCATTCCCATTTCCAAGCAGCTTCGCTCCGCAAAAAAAGCCGGTATAATACGAGCCATCTCATTTTCAGATCACTGGTTTGCAAAAGAAATGCGTTCGAAAATTCCTATCCATTTCTCAAAATCATCTCCGAAATTTCCGTAATAAAGAGGGATGTCATCAGCATCAAAAATTGCAGATCGGTTTTGGCTTGTCACATTCAAACCATGTTGACAAAAAGCAATGTTTTACCACAAATTTAATTTCACAAATATGAACCACCTAGGTTTGTCTCAAAATTATCATAAAGCGATTATTTTTTTTCTCAAAAAATAAAACAGATTTTGGGTTTTGCGAGGCTTGTTTTCGTTCCCGACTTGCGGCACCAAAATGTAACCTACGTGGTCCTAGGAGTGTTCAAAACCACCGTAGATTACACACGAACTATACCGAATATTTACGCAAAATTCTCCACCAAGATATCCAATGCTTTATTTCTTATCATTAAGGCCTTAATGTGTCACCACTTATAACAAACTCGTTTATTTCTGTCAGTACAACACAATTCAGATAATACACATATAAGACACATAAACGGCTGAACCGTACTCGAGATTGCAGAACATAGTGAAGCATAAGTACACCTACGCCTTATCATAAACGCTGGGCGACGTATGTACACGGTAAATCGACTATGCCGGTTTGAATCAGCCCAAGTTCATGAAAATCGGTTCAGTCGTTGCTGAGTTATGGCCGATCACACACACAAATACGGAATTTAAAAACTCTCACCCATGCAACCTCCACTACGTTACACCTACACTCCGATGACATTTTTTCCGATTTTTTTGATTACCAATGGGATACCCAAAATCGTACCCCTCGGATACCCAAAATTTTCGAGAAAACAATTTTCTCTATAATGCAGCGTCACAGATAGTCGTGTCTGCATACCGCGCTAAATGTTTAAAAAAACTGCTATTTTAGAAAAATTGCTACAGAAATAATGTACTTTTTATAAAAAAAACTGTTACAGAATCAGTTTTAGAAAAACTGCTAAAGTAACTGTCACTTTTAGAAAAACTGCTACAGAAACGGTGTCATTTTTGAAAAACTGCCAAACAAGCGGTGTCACTTTTAGAAAAACTGCTACAGAAAATATGTCACTTTTAGAAAAACTGGTGCAGAAACTGTGTCGCTTTTAGTTTTCCAAAGCATTAATAAGTATACATTGGTATTGTCAAAGAATTTCGCGTCTCCGGCATTTTACGTTTATTCTTATACCTTCTATTAATCCCCACGTAAATTAATGTACAATTCCTATAATGTTGAACGATCTTTTGCCGCAGCGATGGATTGTACCTAGATCGTTTGAGAATGAGCCTTGTACGTTAGCTATTAATATTATATTAGAGCTGTTAAACAACGTCACAAAGCGAGCGAACACTCGCCGCACGACAAACTCGCTCGATGCATCGCGTCGCAATGTATGCTGTTTACAGATGTTGGAGACTATGCGAGAAATGATTAATCACGCGACGGTTTAAACTTAGTTTAACCCTTTCCGCATGGACTGAAATGCAGTTCGTCTTGAACATTTGCCGCAGGAACAGATTATATATGGATCGTTAGGGTTATCTGTTGCTCAATCCCTTAAAGAATCTCACAAAGTTTATAAATAACAACACACAAGGCACACCGCACGACAAACTCAGCTTGACGAGTTGTGTCGCAAGGTACGCTGTTACAAATGTGTGATACAATGCGGGAGAAAGGGATACATTAGTCCGATAGCTTTTAATACATCGCTGCTTTGGAATCAGGAAATATATAATTTTATATCAATACGGAAATTCCACCATTCCGCCATTTACCGGAAATTTTACGGGCTCAAAAATGCAAGAGTGCTAAGTATAATAATCATAAAAGTAAGATTTTTAAAACCATTCCTAGAATCACCCAGCCCAAAATTGGTCGTCAATTTTGAAAATACAATGCAGATTTTAGTACTACACGTAAAAGCTCGATGAGGCGATTTGGAAATAAGCATCTCAGCCATAATAAGGACAAAAAGTTTTTTCGATTCATCCTTGGTATTCAAAAATTTCGTCTCAATAAAAGTGTACAATTTTATATGTCATTCGACCAGCGTTGAGAAGTTGAGCGGAATGCTGGTAAAATATTTTCACGGATTGGACTTGTTTTGATTTATATATGAAATGCGAAAGCTTATGTCGCTAACCAATGAATCGACTGAGCTAGTTTTAGCAGCATTCGAATCAGTTCCTCAATCCTACTTGAATGATATATGTAGATATAAAGGTTCTTTTCCATTATCCACCCAGCCCAAATTTGGTCAATTTTGAAGATACAGAGCTGATTTTGGTACCAATCGATTCAACTCGATGAGGCAGAACAGAAAGTACTCATTTCACCCATATTCCTGAAAAAATTTTTTTCGACTATTGTTACTTAGCAAGTTATAACTAAATTTCATTTGGTTCAGATATGACCCACGAAGCAGTGAAATTTTATACGAAGCGGTTTTTTCCTACCGTGTTGCCTCATGGGTCATTGGCGACCCGACCAAAAAATGCAAAATGCATGATACATTCGTAAGTAAATGACAAATAATGAAAAAAAATAACAGAACTGTTTTAAACAAGATAAATCTCAACAAAAAATTCAAATATGTGACACTTTAGTCAGTTTTACCAAATATCATGTCCGTGTTCTTGTTCGGGACGCCCGACAAAGCGACCTCGGTAACTGACAAGCGACTCGTCTATGCACAATTCCTTAGTCGGGTAATAACTTCACGCAATATGTGAAATATTTGATCCATGAATGGCAAACCCTTCGCTTTCCGATCGGACAGATTGTGTTGAAAATTTCCGGTCATGTGCAGCATCGCTAAAATCAACTGAAACTGCGGACGTGACATTTTTGTTCGTTTGATCCATTCATTGGCATACATTTCATCCGTTGACCAATAGTCGACAATTTCTGGCAATTGAACCATGCCCATGTAAAAGCAGATACCCAGGAAACATCCAAGTTGGAGTCTCCGGAATATCCAAGTCTCGCCACTTTCTAATCCTGCTGTGCGGAGGAAAATTAGGCTGTTGACGCTTTTCGGCAGCATAAGAATTTGTATTTTCCACTAATGAAGAAATCATTTCTTCGGGAAATAGCGTATCGAAAAACCACATATAATTGTCATAATCGTCCGGCTGTTTTTGAAGACCTGGCTGCATAGATGGCGAAAAAGATTGATGAGGAATGACCATGAACTCCGCGGTCCAGCCAGCATCGCCTGTTACTTCAGATGCGTTCTCGTTGCCAAGCTCAATTTCTTCTTCCTGTATAGGCTCATCAAATTCACTAATGTCCGATGCAGAATCCTCCAGTCCAATATCTTGAAGTCCAACTCGGTCTTCGTCATACCCATCACTATCTGTTCCGGAAGACTCCATCGATGTTATATATTGTCCCGGAAATATTGTATTGAATATGAGTAAAGTATTGAATTAGCACTGTAGTAATATTGATGTAGTACTCCTATATATATTCCTGAAATATGGTATTAAAACATATTTAATTACTGCCAAGGCAAAATTAGTGCTAGGCAAACAATGTTCAATATTACTGAGGCTTTTGACTACGAGATTGCTCTTTGGTTCAGATGTGACCCATAGCCTGGCAGCTTACGAAGCGGTGAATAACCTCCAACTATTCAAAACAACGTCACAATGTTGCTTTGAATTTTAATTTGATTTAGTAAAACAATATGTGTTTGGGTCATATATGACCCATGGTAGCAAAATCTGAAATTAGGGCTTGGGTCATGTTTGACCCATAGGGCAGTCAAAGGGTTAAGGCCCAATGGTCCCCTTGGGAACCCAAAAATATCTCTCTCCGGAATACATCCATGTTCGGTACCATTCGACTCGGCTTGATGACAGAAATCTATTCATGTGTTTTATCGAAATATACGCCACCGTTTGAAAGATACGAGGGCTCAGAAAACCCTGAGGGCGGTACATTATAATGTTAGAAAACAGTTTAGAATGGGGTTCGGGAGGCGACAGCTCCAACTTAAGCTTGATGTATGTCCCATATAAGGACCTTAGCTTAAGACTTAGTATATCGAGAACAGTATGACCTGCATTTCATTTCCACCCCCCAAGGCCCTAACTTTCAAACGATTTCTCTCACCAAGCCAAAATTTCCAAGGATATGGGTGAAATGAGCATTTTCTGAACCGCCTCATAGAGCTGACCACATCCCCATTTAAGCAACCCCCACCCTGCAAAAAAGACCTCACAGAAGTCATTCAACATTGGCACAAAACAGCAATCGACTTAACCCTGTGAGAACATTGACCATCAGAGGGATAGCTACCGCTATGAAGATGACTATACCATTGTACTCAATTTTATCCATTTTAAATTTCGGAAAATCAACAAAATGTTTGTAGCGGGGGAAAATTATACTCGCGGGAACTTTTCCGCGAGTTAACAAAAATAAGAAAATATTTCATCAGGATGATTTTTTACTGCAACATCGGATGCAGCGATTTAAATAGCGCCCAGCTGGCTAACTACCGACGAAACACAAAACAGCACAATAAATTTATTTTATTTTATTTAAATATTTTTATACAAAAACGTTCAGTTAAAAATCACGCATTGAAACGGAACACGAAACAACCACCCCCGACTTAGGCTTAGTGTATGTATACAATATATACTATAGGCTTCATTGTATCTGCCTGTCGACATACTCTAAGCCTAGGCCAAGGTCCTTATATATATATATGATATATATACACTAAACCTAGGCGGGGTTTACCGCTACTGAAACCCCCACTCTAAGCTGGTCTTTTGTCTAACAATATAACGTATCTACAATCCTTAAAGCTTACTTGGCCAGAAAGCACTGCTTTTTCGGTTTTGCCGAATTGGTAACAGAGAGCATTGTCGCAATCTATCTTTTATTATCTCTAGGTGACGCTTGCCTACAATGAATCATAGCATGCGGCTAAATTTATGTTAGAGTCCAAGAATTACAAAATCAATATCTTTTTGCTAAATTAACGTCTAGTTTTAGCTAAATCCAACTATAAAGGCGTTCACTATCATAATCAGAGATTCCTTGATAAGGCGTAAATTTGTACATAGCGCAAAACAGCACGATCACGTTTGTATTGGAGATTGTAGTATAGACGCCCAACGTCAATTTCATTTCTAATGGTTTTGATTGTGATACCGCAACTCGCACATTATCACTTTTTCTTATACTATATATATATACAATACACACATAAACCGTGAACATAGCTGTGCAATTCAGCGTGTCATTGAGTGAACGGAGACAACCGTGCGAAATGGAAAAATGTTCGCCTAAGCAAATTCCGTTCGTACATCACAGACCTTGTTCACCAAAATTCAGTGACCGTTACGTTTCTTGTCACACGCACTTTGTATTCTCTTATGCGCTTATGTACTATATTTCCTTTAAACTGAAAGCAATATGGATTTACCATTTTCTTCTTAATTCCTGAGCAAGTAAGTAATTCCCTCTGGCTCCGCAATTAACTTCTACTGCATCTTTAAAATTGGCCAATTTTGCGAAGGGGCGGATTTTAGGAAAGACCCCGTGACAATTCGGGAATTACACAGAATATATATTTTATAGTTGTAGTTTTCATACAAACGAATCTCAAAATTCCTAGAAAGAGAAAACCACTGCATCAAACTCCATACAAAATTGTTTTGATATTTGTACATTACAAATATGTGAGCCGTTAACCAAACTAATCAATAACGCATAAAATAGCCTAATGTAAACTCGTCGTAGATATGCATATAACAAGTCAAAGCAGACAGTGCTCAATTTTTTAATTTTAAACAAAACTTTAATACTGTTTTAGTATAAACATTTGTACGCGGACAAAGTCTACACTTGTGTACTTATTTTTTGCTACAAGCGTCGTTTCTGCGATGTTTCCGTTGCTATTTAAACTCGTATATGGGGTTTAGCCCGGCACCCGGGAACAGAGGGGCAGCTGTCCCCTCCCCCCAGAAATCACACAGAGGCCACGTCCGTCGTTCTGCCCTATACCCCCAGAAATGAAGCAGATTTGAAAATTTTAGTTAGAATTTCCATCTGTTTAGTAAAAATTAACGCGCGTCTTCGGCACGCGCGATTAGTACGGCGAGTAAATATAGTATGAGAAAGGTGTATGCACACGTGTCACATCTCATCTTGAACACCAGACGTGTTTAAATTGGCTTGGTCACCCTCAGATATTTCATCTTTGCTTGCTCCCCTCAGGCTCAAAATCGTTCCAAGGTAAATGGGCTTATCTCCCCGAAGGGTAAAATCGACCGCAGGCGCTATTTACCCACGGGGCTCTATACCTTCAACACTGCGGCGCGCTAAAATATCTGTGAAAATTGACAAAAATGGGGAAAATGGCGAAAACCAGGAGCTGGGAGAAATTTTTGGTTACCACCTGTCCCGCTTTGCCCACTGCAGACCTACGTCTGCAGGCCGACAGTCCTCGGGAACTATGAGATATATAACTATCTACTGCAGCTTACACAACCACCGCATTTTAAGAAATTGCATCGAAATTAAATGATTGATCACCGATGATGTTTGAAGTGCGTATTAAATTTCGGCTAGGTAAAAAATTTTACTAGAGCTGAACGAATAAAGTTCTTTATGTACACCAATCGACCCAGCATCCATCCTGTGGTACTTGGCATATAACCCCGAGTCAGATTTTGTAGATTTAGTCAAGCGATTCTATAAATGCCGCTTTGCTTAATATCTTTAAGGGGGGGTACGACAACCAGGAAGGGGTACCGACGCTTCCTGCTGAGGGAGGTCCGACGCCTCAGGTAAATAATCCCTCTCCCCTATAAGCATACATGTTCAATGAGGCTAACGGGATTACCCACAGGCTCGGAACCTTCGACAGGTCATACAACCCACCTGACGGCACCGCAGACGCCGAAAGCGTACACACCAAAGCCGCCGCAACCCCCTCCGCCAAGTTCCCGGCTCCCCCACTGGGACCCCGGACCTTGAGCATGTATGTTCTATGAGCATGTGTGCTTAATGCTAGCGTTCAATCTTAAAAATTGGCCGTATTACGTTATGTTCTAGAGTACGCGCATTGTTCGATACTGCGCCAACAGCCTAATTATAAAGTGTTGTCTTTATCAGAGCTGTCGACCTTACCCGCACAGTAGTATCGACTTAATACAAATGAATTCGCTTCAATATTTCTAGTTATATTTTAAAAACTTTATATCAGTTGAGCTGCAGAACTTAAACAAATATCTTTGGAATCGGTAAGTAACAAGGTGTACCTTTTTTTGGATAGCTACCAATAAAATTCATCGTATTTCATCGTATTAAATACTAACAACAAAACAAACTGAAATACATACATAAATGTAGAACAAATATGTTATTTGGCTGAAGCTCAAGTTCGTAAAATACCCACATATCGATTTCACATATAGTTTGTAGCGCAAAACTCAGAGGTCTTTTTTAATGTTTAAACATAACGTTAAATTAATTATTAATCATTTTTCTAAATGCGAAACGAAAAAAGTGTCTAATTTACACTGTCTCTACCCAGTATTACCCTATGTTTGACATTACACCTTTAATCTTATTGGCCGTTGGCCATCTAATGCTGGCACACCTAGGCACTTGGGAAAATAGCTGATACCCCAAACTGCATTGGAAAACACCGTGGGATCTCCGGGGAAGGGGCTAAGCCGAAGAACTACCACATCATCGGATAATGCATAATCAGGGTGGCCACGAAACCCGATTGAAAAAATTTTTTGCTCCGATTTGCCAAAATTTTTAGTACGGGGGTTTTCCCAGTATGGGGAATTCATTTGACACTTTTAGCGAAAAAAATTTTTTGGTCAAAAAATTTTTTTTCAAAAAATTTTGAAAAAAAGGTTTTTCAAGGGTTCTTGGCAAGAAAATTCAAGGGTTATTGTTGAAAATCGAAGACATATTAACCGATCAAGTCTTTAAAAATGAACAACTTTAATCCTACAATTGCTACATGTACTACGAGCCAATTGCTACGAGCTAATTGCTACATATACTAAATGATAACCTGCAATGTTTCAAACTTACAATTTTACACCTGTTAATCTGTAAGATTATATATATGATTATATATATACAAATTAACAGGGAAAACTGCAAATCTGAAACATATAGAAGGTATCAAACGTATATGTGTAACAAGAGATCCTCTCAAGCAAGATCAAACGACGAACAGTTGCGTGAAGGTGTTGCTCGGAAGGTAAAAGCCGTGTTCCCTGTAATAAAATTAGCATTGAATCGGTTTTTGATATGTTATAATGCGCTGAGCATCTTAAATATTTAAGGGTTTTCTAGGGTTTTCAAGGGTATTTTAGGAAATTCAAGGGTTTTCAAGGGTGAAAACAGCAATTCAAGGGTTTTTAAGGGTTTTCAAGGGTTGTGGCCACCCAGCATAATAGATGACTATAACCGAGCGCCATACTCCTCAACAAAATTTGCCTTATGAACTCTTGATATAACCAATCGAACAAAATTATATTTATGGAAACGTCTAGGTTTAGGTCTTCATTTAAGCATCAAGTCATATCACGTTTCCCCCTGCCTTCACCAAGGAACTATTTTCACAAAATTCAACTACATACATAAAACCACTATAAACTTTAGCTAGATATATGCCATACATTTTTAATTGGTTACGAGCTGCAATGTTATTAAGATATTCGGACATTCCACCGCCGTAGTATTAACGTACCTATATTCTTACCCATCAGTAACTGTAGCGTTTCAGTTTTGTTTGTTGACTCACACAAACATGTTGAGCCAACGTTAGGAAGAAAGGTTGCGCTGAAGGCCAATAATATAGCTGGCTTTTCCAACCAGGCACAGACGATCCTCTGGTATATCGAATTCCGCCTCTTTCATGCACACAAAATAATAAATTTTATCCCCTTCCTTGTCCATTCATGCCGCCAGGTATTTTAATATGTGACTAAAATTGGCTATTTTATCTGCTGGGCTTAGCGAATTTTTCTCTATGTGGCTAATAAATCCCTGCATTTACCTTGTAGGGCTGAAAATTACTTGAATTTTTCGTTTCTCGACATCCACAATAATTGCAATCAGTAGTAGATATACTAAACCTATGAGATGTATTCTATGATTCTGACAGTTTACAGTATAGTCGACGGTAGAAATAAAATAGAAAATGATCGATGTAAATTTCGTTCAATTTCGATTACGCGAAATTTTTATCGGCTCGATTGAACCAAATCTCGATCGCTTTAGATTTTAACGTAATATACATTTCAAATTTGTAAAATTTCTATTAAACGAAATTATATCGATTACGATTTCCATCATTTTCGATTGCACTTATTTTTCACCGAGACTGCATTATATTTATGCTCCTTATGGAGTGGCGAAAGCCCATGTACTTTCAGCTTCCCCAGTTCCCAATTGGGACTATAATTTGGCAGTTTGGAAAGGTCAGTATAGCTAAGCGAGATATCTAGGGAGCGTGCCCTATTTTGTACGCAGTAGAAGATGCAATCAGTATACAAGGCATTAGCGGTAGAATTCTTAATACTATGGTTCATTTATCAATCAAATAATCATTAATATTACCAACTTCACCTCCAGTCTTCCCTACAACCGTTATCCATTCCGGCCTGACGAACTTTAAGCGTGGCCCGAAATCGTTCAGCGCTGCGTCGAAATTTTCGTCCCACGGACCGTCTGTGATCACATGCGTGACATCGGATGACATATAGTCAACTAGACGGCCGCCATAAGCAATAATTATCCTTTTAAGAGCACGACGCTCACTTTGGGATAAATGCGAACCAGCAAACAGGAAAAACGTGAATCCTTCAAAAGTGTCCGGCAATATCGGAAGGCCTTCTGGTGTTAGCTGCAAAGGCTTCTTTGGCGATTTTGAAGAATGTTTGGACTTTGTCGGGCTATCTTTTTCAATCTCACCCGGCGTCTGTTGTTTTACTATTTCCTTCGTGTGTATAGGAGTGGAGTTTATATTATTCTGTTTCATACGTTTATCTAAAGGATCGGCAAACGATTCTTGACTGTCATTGTTCAGATTCTCGCGATTATTAGTGTTTTCTGCTTCAACACTTGTTTCGGTCGGAGATACCTTCAAGTGATCATGCTTACCGCTACTACAAACTGTAGCCTCCTGCGGTTGGGAAACTTTATCTTTTTTCGCTAGTAACTTACGTTTATGGCTGTCTAACTGTTTCTCAATTTCGTCGTCCGTATTTCCACCATCTTCAGACGAATAGTCGGACTCTGATCCATTGCTATCTGTTGACGCATTATAAATAGGGTCGCCACAGCTATTTTCGCCACTGCCATTTGGAAAACTTCGTTTTACAACAGAAGGATGCTTATTCTGAAATGAAACATTAATATTTACTTTTACAAGTGTCGGTATTTTGGGTGAACCAAAAGATGTCTTTCACTATACAGCATTAGGTAAACTGCTTCAAATTTATAGTGCTTGTAACCCATGGAACGCAGACTAGACAATTTCCGTCTGTCTCCAATCCGCAGCCTTTACTAGACATACGGTTGTTACATGTAATTTCGTTGAAAACATGAAACTATTGATATAGGTGGCTCTAAAAAACAAACGAAGGCATACTTGATAGAATTTGCTATTACTTATAATAGCCTTGAAATCTCGTACTCGCTCGCTCGAAATTCGACAGTCGGTTCTGGTGCATATTGACCGATCAGACCGGAGGGGAGGCGGGGTAGCTATATACATCAAAAATATCTTAAATGCTACTGTTGTCCCTCTCCCTTACAAGGACTGCGAAGCGGTTGCATGCTCAACGCCAGTTGCTAGAGGTAGAGCGTTATTCGTATGCATATACCGCCCACCGAATGTATCTTCAGCAACAGACAACTCTATAAACAGGCTTCTCGCTTCTGACATATTTTTGAACTACAGTAGCGTTTGTATCGCAGGCGACTTCAATTACCCAGACGTTGATTGGATTAATTTGTATGGCCAACCAGTTGTGATCCTTTTATGAAAGCTGTATTTGATAGTGGACTGTGTCAACACGTATTGTGTTCAACAAGAGGTAACAATTGTTTGGACTTAGTATTTACTAACGAAAAAGACGATATGCTGTCACTGAACACCGAGCCTCCATTAACTACCACCTCCGACCACGACTCAGTATTATTTAATTTACGCTACGAATCGTCATATACTCCCACACCAACGAAAAGTTCCCTAGCCGTACATAAAGCTAATGAACAACACTGGAAAAAAGCACGAAACCTGTTCAGCAGTAGTGGTATTTTATTACAAGACATGCAGTCTGTGATATTATGTGGACAATTTTTAAGACTACGCTGCTGTCTGTACTTGAACAAACTATGCCTCGAGTAAACTCTAGTAAAAATCGCCGCAAACCTCTATGGGCCACGCATGAAACTTGGCGAGCTATACGCACGCGAGCGAACGCATGGAGAAAGTTCAAACGTCGTAATACTGAGGCTTCCTGGCAGACCTACAACATCAAAAGGGAAAAATGTGACAAACTGTGTGAATCAGCAATACGGCGGTTTGAACTTAAGTTAGCGTCAAACGCCAAAACTGATACAAAATCTATTTATGCTTACATAAATAGGCGTAGAAAGTCTCCAAAGTGTACTTCAGCTTTGAAGAGAGATGACGGAACTATTTGTGATGATCCACAGGAACGTTCTGAAATGTTCAACAAATTTTTTGCCTCTGTGTTCATAGCTGAAAATGCAGCAACCGACTATCAACACAACAATCTTCTCGGCACGCCAATGCCTGAAATCCACTTTGATCCTCATAAAATCGCAACGTTTCTGTACGCGACGAACAGCAAAAAAGTAACGGACCCGACGGAATACCTAATGCTGCTCTGTACAATATGGCATACGTGCTAGCTGAAGTATTGACTATTATCTTCCAAAAATCGTACGCGACAAGAGCACTCCCGCAGACTGGTTAATCGCTGACGTTGTTCCTATACATAAGTCCGGCTCGTTTGACTCAGACTTCAGACCAATCAGTTTGACTGTAAACTGCTGTAACATTATGGAACACGTCATTTGTGAGCAGGTTATGGGCCATCTGACCTACGTACCATAATTTATTGAATGCATCTCAATTCGGCTTTGTAAGTGGTAAATCTTGCTGTCTACAACTTTTACTTTTCATTGATAAAGTAACTAGAGCACTAAATAGCTGTGATACCTTTGACTGTATATATTTGGATTTTCGAAAGGCGTTCGACTCAGTAAGCCACCGAAGGCTTCTACAAAAGCTTGAAGCATTTAATCTACATCCTGCAACTGTATTCTGGTTCACCGCCTTCCTTTCAAATAGACTACAACGTGTTGTTTTCAGAGGTTGCAAGTCGCCCTTCGTCAAAGTGACCAGTGGCGTACCGCAGAGTTCAGTGGCAGCCCCCCTGCTTTTTTGTTGTATTTAAACGATATCGATGACTGCATCAGTGGCAACGTAGAAATTCTTAAATTTGCAGATGACTTAAAAGTTTTTTCTGCCATCCCCCGTAACGTTCGCCAACAGGAACCTATGCAGACTACGCTTGACAAATTATGGAATTGGTCCCAACACAACGCTATACATTTTAATGCTGAAAAGTCGTATGTAATGTACTTCGGCCAAAACAGTCCGTCCATTCCGTACGAGCTGGATGGTGTACAGTTACGTTGTCAATCTAGCATAAAGGACCTAGGTGTGATCGTATCAAATGATCTCAAGTGGGAACAGCAGTGTATCGCAGCCGTAAACGCCGCTAACAGGAATTATGGAATTCTTCGTCGCAACTTTCGGCATTTTACAAAAACTTCTTTATTGCAACTACATCAGTCTTTCGTGCGCCCGTTCCTTGAATACGCAACCCAAGTATGGAGTCCCTACTACAACAAAGATATTAAGCTCATCGAGAGCTTACAGCGTCGTATGACCAAGTTGCTCCCTAGTATTCGTGACAAGCCATATGAGGAACGACTAAAGTATTTAAAGCTACAATCTCTAGAAACCCGCCGACTTCGTGCCGATATTATTTTGTTGTATCAGATTATGACAGGCAAACTTGATTTTCCGTTCCAATCTCTGTTTGTTGACAACTCCAATGGTCCTACACGTGGACACCGATACAAACTAAAACCGCCAGATATACCTAAAACCGACAAACGACGATACTTTTTAGCCATAGGGTGGTCACAGTATGGAACAATCTCCCCTCTCATGTTGTCGAAGCTGAAACTCTGACTAAATTCAAACGCTTGCTCCACGCTTCGGGCTCATTGCCAGTTGTGTAAACCTTGCTGCCGTGTGTTCTTTCCCTTTCAGGCCCTACCAAATGGGTCTGCTGCCTCATGTTCGTATATCAAACAACGTGTCATTCCGAGGGAATCATGAGGCGTCCGGTGAGTAAATAAGCACCAGATTCACAATCGCTAGATGTAGTATGTGCACCACAATAATAGCTTTACACTAACTATTTATTGAAAAATATGCAATTTTTGTTTAAATTGCTAAAAATAGGCTAACACACTTAACTAATTAGGTAATTACTAATTAACTAAAGCAAATTTTGACAAAATCTATATGTCTTGCACCTGTCCGATATTTGGCGTGACAAATAAAAAAAGTTTTATGAAGTCGGCCCAGTAGTTATTGAGGAGTTCAACGGACGGTCGGACAGACGGTGCCGAATTTTCCCCCTATGACGAAAACAAACGCTTCGCTTCGCTTATAATATACTTATATATGTATCTATATAATACATAATGCATAAGTTAAGCCTTATAAAAATTGTATATTCTAAGCGCTATGACAGAACGGTATATGGAAATATGGTGCGATAAATCCCACCACAAGAGGCAGAAAACGAACCACAAATACAATTCCGCGTGAAACCATATGTATACCAAAGCCCCTATTTCAGCGAATTCGTAACTACCCTGATAATTAGACTTCGTTAATCTTATTTGAAAAACAGAAAGCAAATAAAGCAGAAACTGGTTATCGGATATAACGAATTTCTGCTAGGTATTTAATACAGAAAGCTATATATACATCAACTGCCAGAAGATATGATTCAGCAGGGGCGCGTCGCAAGCTTTTCAAATTTGAAGAGAAGCCGAGCGTCCACAGTCAATTTGTTATAACGCCATCGATCATTTTTTCACGTTTGACAGTAGAAAGTGCTCCCTTTTGCGAAGCCAGGATTCGGATTTGTGATTCAGGAAAACATAGAAATCTGGCGATGTCGTATCTTTAGCTTAAACATACCCAAAAGTGGAATGCATAACTACGAGACTGTAGATTTGCTATAGAATAACTATTTTTGGAATTTTGGAAAAAGGAAGTGAAGGCCTCAGGTAGGCTTCATGCGACACTTCACTCCTTATTTATTAATCAAATCAAAATAACAGTAACAATGAACATATTGCAAAAAAGCAAGTGATATATATTGAGCACAGAAACAATCGTGAGACCCGCCTACTTCCGAGATATAGGGGTAGGGACCTATAGCTCATCCAAACTGAATAATTATAAGTTTCTGTCGAATTTTAAAAATTGTGAAAAATCACATATTTCTATCCTATGCTTAAACTGTTTTGCTGACGACGCCAAAGAAACAGGATATCCGTTTATTTTGTCTGGAAGACTATTCCAAACTGGAACAATTCTGTTTGCAAAGAAATGTTTACGACAGTCCTTTCGGCATGTTGGAACGAACAGCTTAAGTGCGTGACCACGGGTGCGACCTGCTGTGGGTGAGAAACTAAAAAACTTATTAAAATCCAAATCGACATCATGATGAACAATCTTATAGCATAATACGAGATCGGCATGTAACCGCCTAAGTTCCAAACACGTTAGCTTAAGTATCTTGAGTCTTTCCACATAACAAGAATTACGAAATCCTGTATGAGCTAACACTCTACGTGTGAAATATCTCTGAATTTTTTCTATTTCGTCAATATCAAGTAAATATGAAGGAGACCATATCGGAGAGCAGTAATCTAGAATAGGTAGAACATAACTTCTGTAAGCTGACACCAGGGAATGAACATCATTCGTTACAAAACAACGAAACAACATATTAACAATCCGATAACATTTAGCGCAAATATTATTAATATGATCATGGGGTTTCATATTCCAACTGACACTTACACCAAGATCTTTCACCTGAGATACAGACCGAATTTCTGATAAAAGCGAATATGTGTTCGTACTATTTTCGCCTAATCTGATATACTGTGTCTTATCGCCAGTTATAGATAATTGCCACATGTGTGCCCAATGTTCAATACTATTTAGAGAATTTTGCATCATTGTAACATTATGTTGTGACGAAATTGGAGTATATACTTTTATGTCGTCTGCATATAACTTCAGATTAACCGAATCCCCAATGCACGATTCTAAATCGTTAACAAAAATTGCAAACAGCAAGGGGCCCAGTACAGAACCTTGAGGTACGCCAGACCATATTGGTGCGTATGATGAAAATGAAGTATCAATTTTAACTCTTTGTTTCCTGTCAGATAAAAAAGTTTTAATAAAGTTATAAAACTTTCCACGGATACCAATAGCATCCAGCTTGATTAGTAATTTCGTATGACAAACAGTGTCAAAGGCCTTCGCAAAGTCTATATATATAATATCAACAGAAGAACCAGAATCAACAATATCCGAACAATCATTAAACAATTCAAGTAGTTGTGTACAAGTCGATTTCTTCTTTACAAAACCATGTTGCGAAGTCGACAACAAAGAATTTCTTTCCAAAAAATTGAAAATATGATACTTTATGACCGATTCCATTAATCTACAAACCGCACTAGTCAAGGAAATAGGTCTATAATTTTTTGCATTAGATGCATCACCTTTCTTGTAAAGAGGTTTAACGTCTGATTTTTTCCAATCTACAGGTATTTCAGATCTATCAAAACAATATTGAAAAAAATCCGTCAATGGCTTTGCAAGAGAATTGTGCATTTTCGACAGTAGTATAGAAGGAATACCATCAGGAGTATGACTAGTTTTTTGTTTCATATTTTTCATAATATTTCTTGTTAACATCCAAACAAAATTGACGTCATGCAATGGATAATTATCAAATAAAACGAAAGCTGGCACTGGTGTAGACTTGTTATCCGGCACAAAAACACTTGAAAAATGATTATTCAACAGACTACATTTTTCAACTGAACTTAAGCAGATATTATTTCCATTATAAAGAGGACCTATGTCCTGTTGCTTAAAACATTTTTTATTAATGTAGTCAAAATTTTTTTTTATATTACCTGAGCGTAGTATTTTAGATTCATGCTTACACGTATAACATGTGATCAATTCCTTGCATACTTCAGATTGCAATTTAAATTCTATCATTATATTAGGATCATTGCGTTTCCTCCATAACCGATTTTTTCGCGCAAGAGCTCGTCGTATATAATTTGGAAAACGATGCTTAGATTTTGAGCTTACAATTAAAGACGGAACAAAACAAATAATGGCATTATTAATAACAGACAATAAATTATCCCACATTTGTTGAATACTAAATATATCACATAAATATTCATTCCAGTTTAAATTACTAAAATAAATTGACATTCCCACATAATCAGCATTTCTAAAATCTTTAATAATTTTTCGAAAACCCGTTTGACTACGACCAGATGTAGCGAACTCGACAACATTATGATCACTAGTCGAAAATTTAGGAGTGGCTTTAGTTCCAAAGACTGTTTCCGAGTGCGAGACTAATACTAAATCCAGAATATTTTCCCCTCTAGTCGGTGAATCAACAATTTGTTGCAATCCATTCTCCACCGAGAATATGAGAAACTCGGTTGCAGCTACATCGCCATATGATAAGTTTAAGCGCGTCCAATTTATCATAGGAAAATTGAAATCCCCTACTACAGTTATTGGAAAATTAATTTCACAAAGCTTGCTTAATTCACGACACATAGCAATTGTTGAAGCAGATGATGCATTTGGAGGACGGTAAACACATACAAACCTGTGGTGGGTTGGTAAATAACAATCAATGCTGCAGAGTTTAATCTCTGAAATTTTTTGTATTAAGGGAACACTGAATATTTTTGTTATTACTAATGCAACACCACCACCATGACCGGATGTACGATCATCTCGAAAGACAGAGAAATTATTCAATGTTATCATTGAGTTCGGAATAGAATCATCTAGCCATGTTTCTGTTAACGCATAAATTTCAGCATATCCATGTTCGACTTCAAATAAAAATTCAGTAATCTTGTTTTTCAATCTTCTAACATTCAATAACTTGCTTTGTACAACTGAATTACTGCCTACATTGATACCTACCCCACTTGTTGGTTTCCCAGAAACTCTTCATCAGTGATACTGAAAGAATAGTCTCTGGTTCCACCAACAAGTTTACCGTCAGCATTTTTTGCACAATTTATAAATTTGACAATTTTACTACCGAGAACAACAAATTTACAATTAGAAGAATACAATTGTTTATTTCGTTCAAAACAAGATTTCCTTAACGAAGCAAGCCGGGCGAGTTCATCCTTAGTCAACGACTTACGGATAAACACATTTTTCAACTGTCCATTTTTAAGATTACTAGCGCCCGCAACTATGCTCTTCTGGCAATGTGACGATGCGAAATGAACTTTCAGCAGGCGAGGTTTATTACCTATCCTTCTTGCGCCCCATCCTATATACTTCGTTGACAACAGCACACTCATCGATGGATGCACATATCTGTCGAACATTGCTCAAGTCATTTGCTGATTCTTGCAAACCAATTATAACAGCGCTGCGACGAAGCATTTGCTTATCCTGTTGCTGGTTTACAGTAGTAACACTGTTCTGTGTTACACCGGAACCAGCAACCTGGGCATAGGTTGGCAGCTCCGGTTGCGGCTTTTGGGATGACGACGGCGCAGTTTATTACTATTATGGGTTATGTTTGTTTTCTATATGTCTGTTGGTTGTTTAACACTAAAATGGTGTATTTTACATTTTTTAGTTCATTGTGAATTACTAATTACAGAAGCGCCTCGGTCGCGGTTCAAAACTACCAAGAAAATTGGACGTTGATTGGCAATTGTTATATATAGCAGCTTTACTACCCCTGGTAGTCCATAGAGGTAACTCAGTTGGCACAGAGCCTGCTTGTGTCAACGGCAGAGCTGTGCTTTCGAATCTCACCTCAATCCAACTTTTCAGCGGCTGGATTTCACATGCATTCTTCATGTCAAAGCTCGTATAGCTATGCCCATGTCCAAAATATCTTTCCTAACATAGTAGTTGCACTGGAGAAGCTGGATTCAGCTGCCGCCCAGCCGAACACATAGTTGTAACTGCGCTGCACCGCAATTACTAATTCTATTGGTTGTTTAAACGAAAATAAATAAAAAAATGGATATCTATAAAATGGCGACCTATTCCATCCCGTCATCTCTGAGCTCTTATCGGTAACCCCAAATCCACAATACGTTACCTAACAACAACAGATACAAATGTTTTTAAGTGGAAAAAAGAAAAGAAAACAAACGCGTAACCTGCACCTAGCTATGTAGTTTAACGCAGCTACACAACATTGGTTATTAGTTGTATATCTTCATACGATTGGCTAGGGGATTGTCCACTTGAGGCTCGAAGCGCGCGAAAACTTTTGACAAAGGTCAGTGCAACATGGGTGGATATTTGGCAAATTAACAAAAATCGGAGGAAAATTGGCAGACATGAAGGGAAAATGGGCAAAAATTATGAAAAACTGTGAGTCCAAAAAATTTCAAAAATTTAAACACCCTTGACAACTGCTCCCCGGCAGACCAGCTAATCCTGGATTAGAACGACCCAACCGCAGCCTCTCCTACATCATCCGCTATCTCCCCAGGACTTCGAACCTTGCCTGCATGACCTTAACACTCCGGGGTACGTTTGCTTGCTAGACCCACGGCAGTATAGCTACGACGGGAAGAAGTTCACTATATAAATCGCCCATTTCGCCACAGAATCTCGGTCATTGTACGTTTGGTTATAAGATACTTTACCGAGTTCTACGAAAAAACCTTTACACATAATGAACTTGCTCAGCTGCTCTGGAAGGTGTCCGCTGTATAATTATCCAGTCAATACGGTTAGATGCTGTGGTCAACGGATTGCGTTACTACAATACTTGCTTCAACTAACAGGAACTTCTTTGTAGCTAACGGAACGAAAGCGGCTACCAGCACACGTTAAAGAATCGTGTCGGTACAGTTGAATTTAAAGCTATGTGGTGAAATGAAAAGTAAACCGAAATAGAATAATATACGGGCTGCAACTTGATCTCAAGGTGATTCGCCTTTCAGTTCATCCATTACACCTTGTCGTAATAAACAGGTTAGCGATTATTACAAGATAAGCTTGTATGATTATAGGCAACTAGTAACCAAATATGCATGTCCAAGCAGTCATTTAGAGGGACTACCACCTCCTGAGACCTTAAACAAACCCTCACCAACCGTGATCTACCCCACTGACAGTACCACCCTACCCCACCTGGTGCGGAGCACTCTAGTGCCAGTTCTGGGAGCGGAGCAAAAATTCTGGAAAAATATAGCAAATATTGGGGTATAATTTCAGGTAGAAGTTTGAGTAAAATTGGTAAAATTGGAAAAAATTGGCAAAAGTGTAGGAGACCCGAGTTGGAGCTGTAGTCAACATTTTTTCTGGCGGCAGCTCCTTTTATTGGCCGCTACCTTACTGATATTACCTCTTCCGTCGAGCATGCTACCGTCGACCACCGGAGGCGTCAGCATGTATGTATGTTCGAAAGTTAAAGACGAGAGTGATGCGTCGTATGGATATTTAAAGGTTACCAAAACTTTTATTGTCATCAACTTTTCCGTCCATTTCGTTTACTATGATACATACTCATAGAGGACTTTGGGTACCCCCTTCCGCTTCAGGTGTCCCACTCTCCGCAAGGAATCAGCTACCCCTTCTGTTGAATACTGTTGATACGACCCCCTCCCCTAGAGGCGACGTAGCGAAAAATCTATTGGAGCTTTTCGCCGTGCTAAAGAAGCTACACACACCTGCCCTTCTCCTACCACCGACCGCTAGTACATTCCTAAAGCCTTTCCCCGTGGATCCGCCTGTCCGAGACTTCGTATTTCGGTCTATGTATGATTCTGGTGTCCGTATAAAGCCATTGATAATTAAAAATGACAGATTTATTGTCATGTGAAGAAAACATACCTGGTCAAGTCATGGTTAAATCACTAAATGTTATTTAAAATGAAAGATTTCTATGCAGATAGTTCTACGAACGCTTACTAACACTTTTTCTTAACAGGACATATTTGTGTGGTATGTTAAACGCTTTCCGCACCGTTATTGAGGCTTTTGAATTTAGCACTGATAAAAACTGTATATGAAAGCAGGTAATTATTCTTGTAACGGTTGTCCTAACATGTTACTGCATATCATTACAGTAGGTATTACCGTACTTTGCTCATAGGGGAAGAGGGATTATTCTCCTGAATGTCGCATCTTCTAAGGTAGCAGTGCCGATCTCTCGCTAGCAGGTAGTCCGACCACTCCTACACCCATCCCCTGTTCCCATCCCGCTTAGCACAGCAGGCTCGGGGTAAATTTTGGCGAAAATCGAGGCAAAATAGGCAATAATTGGGGAAATGGGCACAAGTCGGCAAAAATTGGCAAAAGTTTCAAAAATTTGAGTGCCAAAAAATTTCAAAAATTTATGGTTCCTTGAAAATCTCAGCCCTGCGTCGACCAGCACCGTTATTCGAACCCGGAACTCTAGGGACATCCGACATCTTGTATACATGGGCATTGTCAATTTCTTTGGCATAGTTCGTTATTAAATTCATACAAAATCCCTATCTTATTGTCTGTTGAAAGTGTGTTTCTATTCATTTTCACAAGAGAGCGCGTTTATTTCGTTGAAGTAGACACTTGGTAAAACAGTTACGTTTCGGTTGATTAATCGGTGTTTAAAGAATAGTACAGTAGAATAAATGAGTATAAAAATATCACCAATGTAACCTTCAGGGGCGGAAGTGAAATGCATGCCATGCCGTTCTCGATATACTAAGCCTAAACCTTAGTCTTAGCCTAAGCTAAGGTCCATATATGAGCCATGTACGAAGCCTAAGCTTAAGTCGGGGGGCTGCGGTTGAAGCTGTTCTTTTTTCTAACGTTATAACGTCCGGCCCCTAAAGGTGATGTAGGCCAAAAATATCTTTACACATACATGCCGACGGTCGGTCATGCCAGGGGGGGAGTAGAGGCCCCCACGGGGGGGGGGGGGGGGGAGAGGCCCCCACGGGGGGGGGGGGTCGCGGCCCACCCCGGGGGGGAACCCACCCCCCGGCCGGCCCAATGTGTCTAGGGGGGGGTAGATCTCGTGAGGACCTTTTTTTTGGTCCTCGCAGCCGTTAATACTATTATTAACCCTATATGAGATGGAAATGGAGTATATAAAAAAGTCTGTTTTCATCGTTACGTGGTTTACTAAAAAGGAAATTGTCCAGCCTTCCACATTCCTTGATTGCAGCAGCCACGTTTCACAAAACTAATTAGTAATGTCATGTTTCAATGTCGTATGCCAGGTCTTGGCGCAGCCCAGCGTGCGACTATTTAAATATTAGAGTGCTGTTCACAACAGAAATTACTGGTAACAGTTTCCGGTGGTAAAAACGAACCCGCTGAAGCAGTTAAACAAAGCATCTCTGTGCATGTATAATTTGTATTGTAATTGTAAATTATTTGAGCAATCACTGATCTCTCACCTAGGAAATCTCTCAAATTTAGAAACAAATGAAATGACAACTAAGTAAAAATTGAGCAATTTCATGTGGTATGGGTCTGTGGCATAAGAAAGCTCGCCCGTGGCTTTTGTCTGCTGAGCTATCGGGTGCGACTCCTACGGCGATGGAGTGTTCCAGTGCTATTTTAGTGCTGAGTTCGTGGTTAATCCACCGTGGACCATAGCAGACATTCAATGTCTAAATCTAGTTAGTATATAAATAAGTATTTCGGTTAACTTTTATTTCAGGGAATGACGTCGTCAACAAAAAGCTTTCCACAAATTTATGCTGCATATGCACCACTAGAAAAAACGTTACCAACTTCTTGGTCTGCAACGGTATAAAAACCACGCTCTCGTTGTCAAAACTCTCATTTCCAACTTTTATGCAAAAAAACAAGCTGATATTCTGCAGACTAATGCAAATGCAGTTTATAAGTTTGTTAGAAAACAGAATCGAGTAAATAACTTTGTTATTAAAACATTGCGGAATGATAGAAATGAGTTAAAGTATAAGGAAGCAGATATAGCAGAAATATTAAGCAATCAGTATAAGAAAGTGTTTGTCCTAGACAATGATCTAAACCACAGTTTCGAAAATAGAAATACTTTCGGAATAAACATGACCGATATATTTATAACTGTTGATAATGTTGATAACACGTTACAGGATTTGAATCCAAAAGCATCCCATACCCCAGACGGAATTCCAGCCATATTTCTAAAAAAATTACATGCTGAATTAGCATATCCACTCTTTCTAATTTTCAGAAAATCAATAGATACTGGGAAAATTGCAAAAAGTTGGAAGAAAGCACATGTCATACCTGTTTATAAGAAGGGTGAGGCATCAGATGCTCAGAACTATCGCCCGATATCACTAACAAGTGCTGTATGTAGGGTTTTGGAAAGAATCGTTCATAAGCAAATATATAATTACTTAGTAGGTAATAAATTGATAACTGATTTACAACACGGCTTTCTTAAACACAGGTCTACTTGTACGCAACTGCTTGACGTTGTGAATAACATTGCACGCTTAAAGGATAAGGGAATAGCTACGGATATGGTGTATATAGATTTTGCTAAAGCTTTTGACACAGTCCCGCACAAAAAGCTTTTACAAAAAATACATGCTTACGGTATAACGGGAAATTTATGGTACTGGATAAAGGATTTTATTACAGGTCGTACACAACAAGTTAAAATTAGCAATATTTTTTCTCCAACATATAACGTGACTTCTGGCGTTCCGCAAGGTTCCGTTATAGGACCTCTTTTGTTTGTTTTATATATAAATGATATTGTTGATTGTGTTCAATATTCTCGTGTTGCTCTTTTTGCAGATGATGTAAAAATATATCATAGTGTAGCTAATAACCAAGACGTACAGGACTTTCAAAATGATCTGAGAGCTATATCCAGCTGGGCAAAAAAGTGGCAACTTTCTATTGCAATTACTAAATGTCAATATCTACGCGTTGGTGATTTTACAATATATCCACAGTACTCTATAGATGACATTAATTTATGCTCTATTAACCATATAAATGACCTTGGTATCATTTTAAGTTCTGATCTTAAGTCTGAACTGCAAGTCGAGTCAGTATATAAAAAGGGTTGTCAAATTGTTAATACATTGTTTAGATGCTTTCCTAGTTGCAATATTGAAAATTTAATTGCGGCTTACAGGAGCTATGTGCTGCCGGTTGTTGAATACTGTTCTCCTGTATGGTCCCCTCATCTTCAGTGTGAAATCGATAAAATTGAGTCCATTCAGCGACTATTTACGCGAAGACTTTTCTATAAGTTTGGCCTTGAAAATAGTGGGTACATAGATCGAATAGTAGACTCAAATTGGAGCCACTTCAACTCAGGAGATTGGTTGCTGATTTGGTTATGTGTTACAAAATAGTACATGGAGATGTTGGATTGGTGCGCGAAGATTTTTTTATGTTTGCAACTGACCCTAGAACACGGGGTCATCCATTGAAGCTTTACTTTCCGCGCAGTCAAACTAATGTGTTGAAAACTGCTTTCGCCAGTAGAACCATTCCTGTATGGAATTCGTTACCTGAAACTACAAATAATGGGTTACCTATAGTTGCAGCGGGAAATGTTCAACTATTTAAGAAAAGACTTAAATCTCTAAATCTAAATAGTTGGTTAAATTTTGATAGACACTTACTATAAATTATCGTAATAAACTCCAGTGGCGTAACTGCTAGTGGCTTGCTGCCCTTTTACGTCACGGAATTTGATCCTCAAACATTGTCTGTTTTTGGATGTTATATTTTCACTTCCGCTTTAATACATTGCTTTGCTGTTATGTGTTGTTGCTACTAATATTTTATATGATTATGCTGTTTTTATTTGTTTGGTATTAATAGTATGTTTACCAAATTTATAAATTGGTTATTTCTATTGATGATAATATATATGATACTGTCTGTTTTAGTTTGGTATAGTGTTATATTTTTTTTTGTAATAAAGTGGAAGTTGGAGAGAGTATCCGCATGAAGCCTAACTGAGGTTTCTTTTTCCAACTCTCCCAAATTTAATTAATTAGCAACAAGCAGGCACAATTTGCGCAAGTTTTTGCACTAAGGTCAAGCTTTAAAACTCGGACAGCGGTCAAGTCACCCTCAGGGGAGGGGGTGCTGCGCACCCCCAGGGGGGGTAACCCCCCCTGGCCTTTCGGCCTCGGGGGGGGGGGGGGGGTTCTGTAGCCCCCTACCCCCCCTGCCGACATGTATGTCTTTACATCTGCCAGAAATTGCTGTACCTTTTAAAAACATAGCTAATGCGTTATTCGAAAATTTTACGGTATTAGCAAGTTTTGGGGGTCCGGTAGGCTAAAAAGGGTTCCTTGGGTCTAAATTCTGTTAAAAAATTATTTTTGGGTTTTACATAAATTGCTACATTTATTGGTCTTTTCCTTTGCGTTCTGTTTTGTTAAATTTTCAACTTCTTAATTTGCAGCTAAGAAGTTTAATTTCATTTTAAGTCTTGTCTTAGTGTTCGTGAAATTAGGCTGTGTTGCGCAAAGAACTGTGCTTAGATTAATTGTTTTAATTTATCATTGTTTTAATAACCGAGTGGTTACCCAACTAACAAGCTACGTGGAGTTTGTCTAGTTATTTGCTGATGTGATATATTACGGGTCGAGTTATGTGGAAGTCATTAAGCTTGTTTATACATACCATGTGAATCTTTTTGAGTAGTTTACATCGTGGAAAGGCTTAACCTTTTCAATAGCGCAAAAGAATTGCGTTGAGTGGAATTAACCTGGTTTGTAAACGGTGAACCTCTAGAGTGATAGTGGATATTTTAAGACCTGGAATCGTGAGCGATATAGCGGTAAATATACATGTTATAGTTTTATACATATACATATTATATAAAACAATATGGCTGGTAATGTATATGCAACTCGAAATGGCCTGTAGTCCATGGCGACCGTTTCACAGATTGTCTTATCGATATTGGCGCTTTGCTGCGGTGTTAACTGAAATATTTGATTTAAAAGTATAACCAAAACGTGCTCTCGGTTGTATTGTTTAGATGTAAATGTGTGACGTTTAACGTATATTCTACTAGTTCAACATCTTATACTAGTTTATATATATATATATATATAGGTTCCCACCAAACGTCATTTTGGGACAACGGAAGTCGCAGTTCCGCGTCTAAGCTGATAAACTTAGTAGAAAATGTTATATATATACATAAAACGCATATACATTTGATTCAGGTTGTATTGATTCGTAAATAAATAAATAGCATATTACAATGCCATTGCTTGCTGATAATGATGATCACCGGGAATGTGGCGATCCTGATTGTCGAAATGAAATCACCGATATGGACTCAAAGATCGCTTGTGGAAAATGTAGAAAAGTATTTCATCGAAAATGCTCAAAGGTAACCGTCAACAGCATGTTTGCGGATGCCACAAAACCAGACAGCGGACTCAGATGGTTCTGCAGTGTTTGTCGACCTGTTATTGATGATGACTTCGCTGTTTTGGTAACGTTGGAGGGTCGTTTAGCTATGTTTGAAAGTCGGCAAGAAAAACTAGAGTCTCTTGTTATCGCCCTATCAGAAAAAATGGATGCGTTTGCTTCTGGACTGACCCCCCCGACGACCACAGCCGCGTCTGTCACTGGTGGCATCCGTGAACAATCTGGTGACTTTTCTGTTAATAGTGAGTCTCAAATTACGTCACGTATTATGTCTGAGATTGATGAGCGTAACAGACGCAAACGTAATATTATCGTTGCTCAAATGGCCGAATCAACTAGCGACTCTACCGAAGAACGAAAGCAACATGATTTGAATTTTTTCTTGGAATTGGCAGACCACTGCAAATTGAGCATCAAGACAGAAGATGTAGTGTCAATTTTCCGCTTGGGGAAAAAATCGACCAAGCCCCGTCTCCTTAAAATTGTGCTCAATAACGAAGATTCTCGTAACACCGTAATCGCGGCTGGTCCACAACTCAGAGGTCTTCAGGAAGACCATAAATTTTATGGCATATTTTTAAACCCCGACAGAACCCCTTTAGAAGTTAAATTGTTTAATGAGATTCGTACGAAACGTAAAAATGCAAGGCAAACGTCGGGGGACGGTCGGCGTTAAACAGACCGCCAGTAAATAGTAATTCTGTTTTTTATTTGTCAAACGTTTCTAATGTAAATAGCGTAAATATTTTGTCTTCTGTTGACAGTTATCATATTTTGCAACGTGGTAGTAATCATTTGTCATGTAAAAATAAAAATAATTTTAATATTTTGCAAGATAGTTCTGAAACTTTGTCATCGCCGAAGCGAAATAGACGTAAATGTGTTTACAGTTATGGTTATAAATGTGTTTTGATCAACGCGAGATCTATACGTAATAAATTAACTGAACTTGAGCTTTTTGTTTCCTTGTACAACTACGATGTTGTTTGTGTTACCGAAACTTGGGTAACCGGCATAAATGAAGACAATGAACTTACCATTCCCAACTATACGATTTTTCGGCAAGATAGAAGCGATGACAGACGCGGCGGGGGGTCATGATCCTTGTCAAATCATGTCTTAATGCTATTCCTTCGCGGTTGTTCATCAGTGTCTGTTTCCAAGACGCTGTCTTTTGTGAGCTTAGAACAAATGGCCGTAAAATTCTAGTGGGATGCCTTTATAGAGCGCCATCATCGGATGCTAACAACGACAGTCTCTTACGTTTTCTTTTCAACCTTACTGGCAACAACGATGTCTATTGGGCAGTTTGCCTATGTGGTGATTTCAATATGCCTACAATTGACTGGGTAAACTTTTCGTGGCTGCCAAAAGATGATGAATTCATGGACTGTATTGTCTCTGGCGGATTTGTACAGCATGTCGAATCGTGTACTCGAGGTACAAACTGCCTTGATCTAATATTTTCAAATGGTGACAATATTTCAAACGTGGTAACATTAGCACCCCTGGTCTCGTCAGATCATTTAGCTGTTGAGTTTTGTTTGTGTTACTTATCTCCGTGCGACTATAACACAAACAGGCGAAATGAAGCAATTTATGACTGGGCCCGTGCACCATGGAATCTAATTTGTGACTCTTTGAGAAACACCGACTGGTCACTAATATTGGCTACTGAAGATGTTACACGGTCGTGGCAGTCAATGTTAGGAGTGTTTCAAGCAACTATACAGAAATTTGTGAAATTGAAATCCAGCAATCAACGACGAAAACCAATTTGGGCGAATGGTGCAGCTTGGAGAGCGCTGAAACAGAAACACAACGCCTTCAGGCGTTTCAAACGTTGCAATTCTGCACAAGCTTGGGCGAAATACGAAGAGAAAGCGCTTCTTGCAACTCTTCATTCTAATGAGGCTATAAAATCATACGAGCGCAAGCTTGCAGCAAACATTGACTGTGATCGAAAATCATTTTTTAAATATGCGCTCAGCAAACAATCTATCAAGCCAAGTATTGGGCCGATGCGTCGTGATGACGGAATGCTTTGTGAAACTCCAAAAGACGATAGTGATTTGCTAAATCGCTATTTCGCATCAGTGTTTAACAACACTGTGTTCGAGCCTCCAAATGTTACTAAGCGAACCTGTAATCAATTGTCGTTTATCCAATTCAGCTCAAATGAAGTTCTTAACGCATTAAATCAAGTTAAAATAAATGCTTCTCCGGGGCTAGATGGTATCACGAACTTGTTCCTACATAATAGTAAAAAAGTAATAGCGAAAATTCTAACGAAGCTCTTTAACAATTCCCTCAGTTCTGGTACATTTTTAGACCAATGGAAGGATGCTAAAATTGTTCCAATTTATAAGAACAAGGGCGACCGTTCCGTGTGTAACAATTATCGCCCGATTAGTTTAACTCCCGCTATTAGTAAAGTTCTGGAATTGTTTGTTAGAAACAAGCTAATTGACTTTCTTACAGAGAACAAACTCATATACTCTTCACAACACGGCTTTGTAGCACATAAATCTACGACAACGCAACTACTAGAATACTTAAATTTCGCAACTAAAATAATTGACTCTGGAGACTGGTTGGACGTCGTTTATATTGACTTCTGTAAGGCGTTCGATAAAGTTAATCATGATGCACTGTTGTATAAACTTGAACTATACGGTGTCTGTGATACGTTGCTTGATTGGTTTAAAAGCTATTTAAAAGGACGTCGCCAATTTGTCAGTGTAAATGGTGCCAACAGCGATTGGGAAACTGTGACGAGTGGAGTCCCACAGGGCTCAGTGTTAGGTTACGTAAATGATATTGATGACTATGTGTCGGGTGCTATATATAAATTTGCTGACGATATTCGCCTAGCTCGCAGAATTACCCGAAAACTGCCTGATATTGGATTTGACGCCCTTCAGCTTGATTTGGACGGTATGTCACACTTCTGCAATGACTGGTTGATGACTGTGAATAGTGACAAAAGTCATGTGATGCACTGCGGCTTTGATAACCCTAGAGTTGTATATTCGCTGGCTGGTAATATTCTACAAATTACCGATCAGGAGAAGGATTTAGGAGTGCTTGAATGCAGTAATATGAAATTTTCTGACCATTGTGGTATGGTTGCGAAGCGGGCAATCCGTGTTGTGTATCTGCTACGGCGTACAATACATCATTGGACAAAACAAATCTGGTTACAATTGTATAGATCGCTCATCAGACCTCATGTTGAGTATGCAATAAATGTTTGGTGCCCATACCTGGAAAGGGATATTGTGATGCTTGAGCGCGTTCAACGAGTGGCTACTAAACTGCTGCCGGCAATCCGCAATCTCGATTATCACGAACGACTTCGTTTTCTGGGTCTCCAAACTCTTGCCACACGTCGAATACGTAGCGATCTCATTTTAGTATACAAGCTGTTACATGACGATGTTGCACTAGACACTGCAAACTTCTTCACTCATGGGTATGCACTTACCAGGGGACACAATATGAAATTGGAAACTCTCGATATTCCCCATCTCGAACTTCGGCGCATTTTTTTTTCACACAGAGTTGTCAGGGTTTGGAACAGCTTACCCAATAACGTGGTCAACGCCCCGTCATTGTCTTCGTTCAAGTGCCGGTTGCATGCGTCCCACTGTTTACCATTGTAATTTGCTTTTATATTGCATTTCCGATATGATCTGGCCTCGTCAATACGAGGCTGAATCGCCCCTGTGTTCAAGACTGGTCTATCAAACTTGGTGATATACTTCCTCGTGTGGCAGTGCAACAACGACCGGTCTGACGGGGGACGAAGGTGAAGGTATAGTCATACACATACACATATACACAAACTATACTCTATTTTCGGTCTTAAATAGGACCCCAAAATGCTGTTGCAAATCTTTTAAATTTATTTTACTGCCTCATGGTATAGCTGCAAGTGCAGAGACCCAACACCTCAAGCGTATTCTACCCGCTTTTGAGGTGACGACCAACCTCACCCACAACTACCCTATACAGACAAATATGGATAAAACTGTAAAATATGACAAGAAATAACAAAATAGATACATAAAAATTAACAACATAAAATTTGGATACGTGCGTACGTCAAATATGGCTGTCAACTTTTGGGCAGGTCCAACCTTGTATATACTCTTCCCTAGGCACCATATTCCCTTGGTTTTAACCTAATTACTAAAACCATACCGATTTCCTTATCCTTCCTTGGGGATATCCATTCTCCCACAGGGGTGACTCCTATATTTACCTCCGAAAGGGAGAAAACTATCCAAATTCTGGATTACACCTCTCATTACTTACCCCTATCTGGTGATTACCTCTATACCCTGACATTATACTCAATTTTACCCAAAAATCAACTTTTTCACCTTATTGGTAAAATTATAACTATATTAGGATTTCATCAACTAGGAACAAATTCTGTCCTAGGGTGGGACTACATTTTATCTTTTCCCTAGGTTAAGAATACCTTAATTATTACAAAATTCTATTTTTCTTAACCTTTGGTATCTTCTAATTTCTACCATTTTTCAAATACTTCGATATTTAACTTTTTCTAATCTAATATGATTCCTTAAACCTCTAAAGCTATCAAACAGGGTCCTACCTACTTATTTCCATCCGGAAATCTACTAAGCCCCTCTGGAACACCCTTAAATTACCCTTTTTTCCTTATCCCAAACATTCACCAACTTTACTGCAAATATATATTAAATTTAATAATTTAAAAATTTGTTACTAAATAAATTTACGTAGATAACTGTATCTCTACTGTGTGGGGATAGCTATTCGTTTGGTAGGATTATTAGTCGACGTATTAGTGTTGTGTACAATATTAGTCGACGTATTAGTGTTGTGTACAATATTATTCGACGTGTTATGTAGTTTTTTCTTTTTTTTCTTCTCGGTGGAGTTGCAACATTTCCTTTACTGATGTTATAATGCGTGTTGTTATATATTGTGCGATTTGAAGTTTTTGTTTTCTTTCGCGTTCGGTTTTTCCTATGGACTTTTTTGGTTTGGTCGTTAAGTGTTGGAAATTTCAATTTCCATTACTTGGTAGTGTGCATGAACTAAAACGATCTATAGGGTTCCTAGCATCGTTACGTTAAAACTACCAGATGTTTACACGCCCGGCATGCGTATTTCCCCTTACCTACACACACGCATATTATATAGGATATTCCTAGGCTCACTCACGGTGACTTTGCAGGAGGTTACCTGCATTTCTGGACCCTGTCGAGGAGGCGGGTGCGCTAGGCAAAGTAAGCCCTAGCCGGGTTTAAGTCAGACCAGAAAAAGGGCAGCCCATCCTCTAAACGGGAACCTCTGAGTGGGATTGGTCTTTCTACCTTTCCGGCACCTTTTTACCACCCGTTGGATCCCAGGCTGCCGCCACATGGGCTGCTCTATCGTCGAAGGCTGTGACATTGTAAACATTCTCTAGGGTGGGACATAGTTGTCGGAACTATATCTTCGCGCAAGCCTCGCCTAAGGGTTGTCCAATGCACAGACCGGGGAAATTTCACGCTTAGGGGGCTTGGCAGTTATGGGCCAACACCCACGTTCTATTTAGGGAAAATCCTGTGTCACTTGTCCCCTTAACACTAACACTAACAAAATTTTCCAGATTTTTCAGGCCTACGAACCCCACGAACACTCCAGGTAATGTTACGATTTAAGGTACATGTATCCTATAATGCATGATCGCACTTAGCTGTTCATAGAAGTTATATATAAAATCTATAAAAACTGTTGCAGAAAGGTTGGTTACACGGTTCGGATCTATCGGTTATTACTGGTTCCCAATATTTGGGAAGCTCGTTATCGTTACTTACCTAGCGCATAATGCTGGGGCCTTGTTAAGTTTTTTCTTGTCATTACATATCGTTTTCTTGTTATATTTTAATCGTACTACTATATAATCTTTAAAACTTTCCAGCTAACTTCGGGTAATAAAATTCTTACTATACGGCTGTGCGTGTTATCTGTCCGGCAGGAGCTAATGGTTTTGTTTTCTTTAAATTTATTGGTAGTTTATTGGGAGGTTACTTACCAGTGACTCAATGGCGCTGGCCACTAGCACATGCGTTAGTTTTTATTGAATACTCAATGTGGCAGGGCCACGGTACCTTTCTAACACTTGCTTATTTGGAACTTGGAATTAACGGTTATTGAAGGCGATAGTTAATGCAAAGCTGAACGTGTTACTTTAGTGTGTTGATCTTTATTTATTTTTAGACACCTTGTAAATATTTATAGCTTTAGCGTTCTGGTGCAATCCCTCTACACTGGTAATACTACCTTCAAAGGAAACCACCGGTTTTTGTTTTATGTGTGGATTAATGATTCATATGAAAGGAAATTTCAATATTTGCAGAACAAGCTAACAGTCTTACGGGAAGTCCCTCATAGCTCCAGTCTGTGTCTCAACTCTGGCCGCTTGTCGAGCTGAGACAGAGCTTGGATGCCTTCAGAATTAATATAGTTCAATCCTACTCTTGTTTGATCACCCATGATAACATTTCTTAGTTCAAATTTTCCCACTTTGTTTTTCAAAACCATGCTAAAATTTATTCAAATTCTATTGCCTACGCGCTACAGGACTGTTACGCGAACTTTTCGCCGTAGTAATATTTTGCATGAAATTTTTTAATATTAAATCCAGAACCTGTGTTCTCAGGCACGTTCTGGTGGACTCGAAGTTTAGGGGTGTACTAGCCTACACGGGCGCGGTACCACCGTACAAAATCATATAATTAAGAAACCCTTAAATAAATCATCGTTTTAATTCGTCACATTGTAATTCTGTTTTTTCCTTCTAGCTTCAAAACCTTTTCACAACCCATTTTTAACTACGTTTTAAATGTCTTCATTTTCACAATTCAAACTTTACACAAAAGTTTCGTCTATAGCTATAATCTAGTGTCCCTAAGATTATATACTACCTATATACCACGACTCGTTATACGAATTCGACGTGGTACAACTGGTCAAGAGCATGGTTACTCGAACCCACTCACTGGCGTAGCCAACATTCGCATGTTTACTTTCGAAACTTTTTAGTTCCATTTAGACTTTGCTAACGTAACTTCATTACCCACGGCACGTTCTTCGAACTCACCAGGGTACAGTCAATATTAGCATGGATATGCGATCCTGCTAACCGAAATTCAAATTAGCATTAGCTTAACTCTGGAGATGTTACGGCTAAAAGGGTGCCGTGTGCACAAATCCTGTCCATAACTAAACTTCCAATTTTTATTCCTGAGCAATTTACTTTTCCACACAACCAATGGTCTAAGTTGCTTGGCTCGTGAGACGAAATGGGTAATCAACTCAAATTGGTTTAGCCGTCGTTTTTAGTTTACAAACGTTTACACGGCCTATTCAGCTTAGTTCACAATCCAGCATCTGACATTGACCTAAACTCGATATCCCTGCCCGGGACAATGACATGTCTACCACTTGGAACTCGCGCAACTCTCATTCAGTGAGAAAGGGTATCTCCGACCGCTGGTAGACCGGTCCATCCCTTTGGTGGCTCCTACCCCTTATTCTTGATTTTACTACTATTTTCGGGTATTCCACGAACTCCCTCTGCTTCCACCCCTTTCCGTCTGGCCACCATTGGAGATGTCGGTTCCGTTTTGGTAAGAAGCGTGCCGCGGAGAAGGCCGATAAACTCACAATGGCTATAAATCAACAGCTATACCACAAAAATACGGATGGTAGAGAACAGGACAGAAAGGGGTGAGCCACCCTCTGACAAGCTGCCCTGAACAACAAGATATCTAAATAATCATTATGTATAGGTTAGTTTATTGATGAAAAAACGTCACTATTGATTACGCACGGTTATCTTTAAGAAATCTAGCTAGATTAATTGTGGTTAATCTTCGGTAAAAGATTTTTGCATTTGGTGCATTGACTACGTCGTCAGGTAAGCTATTCCAAATTTTTACGATTCTAAAAGAGAAAAAACTTTGCGGAATTGCTTTATTTGAACGTAAGAGGAATAACTGTTTGCTGTGACCACGAGTATTTGATTGATTGAAAACAAAAAATCAGTTAATTTAAGCCCAATCTGCGAATGTACCAATTTATAACACATTACCAGGTCAATTCCTAAACGACGCAGCTCTAGTGGGTTGAGTTTTAAGTGCCTAAGTCGAGTATTGTAATCAACTCGAGAAAACCTACAGCGAAAGAACAATCTTCTCGTGAAATATCGTTGTACATTCTCTAAGTTGTCAATATCACCCAAAAGACATGGGTTCCATACGGGTGAGCAATACTCCACTATTGGAAGAACATAACTTTTGAACGACATAAGAAGGGCGTCAACATTTGCACATTTAAAACAATTAAACAACATGTTAATAATACGATAAGCTCTCATACAAACACCAGTAATATGTGTCGACGGTTTGAGAGAAGTGTGAAACACCCCACCCAAGTCTTTGTATTCGTGTACAACCTGTAACCGATGATTATTGATTAAATGTTCACATGGTAAAGCAGACTTACCAAAACTAGGACTGCACATTTTGGTAGTGATATACTGAGTCCCCATTTTTAGACCAATCACTTATCTCATGTAAGGCTTCTTGAAGTTGTTTGCAGTCAGTAACTGATCGGTTAATTGTGTAAAGTTTAACATCATCAGCGAAAAGTTTCAACCTAATATTTGGTTTAGTTACAGTTAAATCATTAATAAAACATTGAATAGTAACGGGTCTAAAACTGAACCTTGGGGAACACCCGACCCTACACTAGTATTAGACGAAAATGTGTTACCCACTTTAACCTTCTGCAATCTATCTGATAGATAATTACTTATCCACGATAGGAGATATGCTGTAATCCCGTTACGATGCAGTTTTAACAACAAGTTCGAGTGGCAAACAGTATCAAATGCTTTGGAGAAATCGATATAAATAACGCCAATGGCTTCTCCAGAATCGATTGCACGTGTGCAGTCATTCATCATTTCTAATAGCTGACTACAAATAGAACGATTGCTAACGAAACCATGCTGAAATGAGTTGAAACTATTTTGCTCCCTTAAAAACGCTATAATTTTATTTCTTATTATATAGCTTTTCCATCACACGGCAGGCAACACTAGTAATTGAAATAGGTCTGTAGTTATGTGGATCAACGCGATCACCTTTTTTATACATTGGGCGAACGTCAGCGAATTTCCAAACAGAAGGAACACGTGATTGAACATAGAAATATTAAATATATAACACAAAGGTATAACAAGACCATAACTCAATTTAGAAAACAACATTGCAGGGAATCCATCAGGTGTATGACTACTCTTTAGCTTGGTAGAATGCAAGACTTTGAACACTTCATGAAGAGTAAACTGAACATAAGACAAGTGAGAAACGCAATCTCTGTAATCAAAAAAGTCAATATATGTGTTAGGAAAATCAACGAAAGTATCAGCAAATACTATATTCAGTATTTCACTTTTTTCGTCATCATCAAGGGCTAATGTACCAGTAGCAGGAGATCTCAACGGACCTATGTCATTTACTGAACTACATTTTGAATTGAAATATTTGTAAACTTTATGGACATCCTTACTCATTAACAACTTGTTTTCTTTAATCATGTGAAAGTTCGATATTACTTTGTGACATCCTTTTGCACATACATCATACAAAATCATACCACCAATACGGTTTCGCTTTCTCCACAACTTCTTTTTAGTAATAGTACACGAATATGTCGTGGATAACGAAATGGGGAAATCCGTCTAGTAACAAAGGGAACGAAACGATACATACCACTACGCAAAATAGAAGCAAATGAATCCCAAACATGATTTAATGAATCGAGTCCCATAAGCATATCATTCCAATTTTGTATTTTCAAGTACTGCCCAAACTCAAACCAATTTGCTTTCTTAAAATTGTAAAATCCACTGGATCCTGATGTATGATTGGTCTCTAAAACGACACAGAAGTCAACAGAACAGTGGTCACTGGCCGAAAAGTTTTCCGTAACAGTAACATTACAGACATCTGAATAAGACGTGGAAGGACAAATATCGAGAACGTGGTTACCATGAGTAGGATCGCCTGGGATTCGTTTCAAAGGAAAGACGACTCATCAAAAACAAAATCACGATCATAAACACCTCTGCCAATTGCACCATTTGGTTTGACAATACAGTCTTTATAATGAACAACCTTAACCTTGTCATATACAACAACATAACGAATACGAGCGGATTTAGACTGTTCATTGAGCTCATTGCATTTTTTGCGCAATAAATGACAACGACGCAGTTTGTCAGACGACATTGAACGACGGATTTAAACACTTGACCACATGGCAGATGAACGAATCTTTGGCGATTCGCTTAAAATCGAGCGTAAACAGTGAGATGAATGAAAGTGTACTTTAAGTAATCGAGGCCGATTTTCAGTCTTTTCCCCATTCTAAACACGTCAGCAACGCTAACGCATTGATCCAATTCAGCGCAGATAGATTTAACGACTGCTAAATCATCGTTTGACTCATCGACGCAAATAAACACCGCGCTGCGACGGTTTGCTTCATCATTCTGCATAGTTTGTATTTGATCTACTGTCACAACTTTTGCATTTGTGGCTGCTACTTCAGCCCACGACTTATTATGAGACTCCTCTTTAGCCGCACTAATTTGCTCGACTTTTGTCGCTAGCGAATCCAATTTTGTAGCGAGTTCTGTTACCAAGCCTTCTAAAACAAAACAGCTTGTTGAGACGTTTTTGTGGCGTTTTTACGGTTATTACAGTATACATTGACAAAATCATGGTCTAGTATTGAAATGTCTATATCAGTACCAAATCTACACATCGTATGCATCCAACTGGAACACGAAGAGCATTTTTGTTACATAAGTAGCACTTGTAGTCGCCACGAGATGACGACCCTTTACTGTCGGGCATATCTTGGTAAAACTAACTATATAAAGAACTAGCTATGTACGTAGTTTTTTAGTTCCTTATTATTATTGGCTACAAAATTATAATTTAGTTTTTTAGTTCTACTTTTCTGATACTGTAGATAGGATTGACTATAAGGTAAGCCCTAAGGCACCCATATAATTAATGATACGAATTTTTTCACTCGAGTTTTAGGTCTATTATATAGTAATTTAACATTAAATGCAAGTCATTTAACTTAAATTTTCTGTGATAATAATTGGAAAAGTTTTCGCGTCAAAATGGTAAAATTATGTCACTTTGTACGTGTAAGTACAACTCACCTAACTTTTTATGTGGCACATATTAATAGTTACGGCTGCAGTTGTGTCCTGCCCGCCGCCTGCGAGATATGTAGCATCGTTGATCAGCGAACGAGCATAAAATTTTAAAAATAAATTTTTGACCAGGTTCTCAGCTAGAATGGAAGATCCTTAGAGTTAGTAGCGGGTTTTTTCGACGACCGTTACATTTTTCAACATAACCATTGCATATCTGAACAAGATTTAATTTTACATTATAATCATTTACCAGCTGGTTCTTTTTGGCGAGCAAGACTATTAGTGAACATAGTATGTCAGTGGATATTAAATCAAGCGAGCTAGAACGAGAGGGTTTTGAATTAAAGTCCACCATTAAATCGATATCGCAGATAACCACTTCACGTATTTTTGGCTGTACCCGGACTTTGCAAAATAAAATAACTGAACCCGGAATGTTTGAAAACGAATACCCAGATCCGGAATTTTTCGTTAGAAATAACCGGAATACCCGTGCCCGGATACAACTCTACGACGGATATTAAGTTTTCAAAACACTGTATTTTCGTTTGCCGATGTGCTCGGTCTGAGAGACACTGTTAAGCAGAACAACTAAATTTTGGCATAAACGAAAATGGCTTTCCCTTCATAAAGCACTTTTTCGCCCAAGCGTAAAAATATTCAACTGTGGTGCTCCTTCTATCCATGGGATAATATAGATCTTATCAAATCTGTTCAACGTCATGCGACAAAGGCAATGTCTCAAATTAGAAATTTAACCTACCACGATCGAGTACGGTATCTTGGCATAATCCTTTATTCGCCGTGGTATGTGAACGTACATGGGGCCATTGCTTAAAACTGCAAGAGCTGCAGGACATCGTCCTAATCACCCATATATTTTAAAGGTATTTATGTAGTGGTGAATAAAATATCGTCATTATCATAACCGGGCGCAATGGTGTATTAACCTGATCATTCAGGTGCGCATAAAGTCTTATAGAGGGTTATTTGCTCTACAAAATAAACCAATTTGACTCAGATATCTACACAAGTTGCCGAGCTACAATAAGTGATTTTTGGGGCTCCTTCAGGACCCGACCCGAGCCATTGACCCACCTTGGAAGATGATAGAATCCATCTTCGGGCCTAACTAAACACACAAATGAGCTATCGTGCAAATCAATCTGCCCAGCCGAATTTAAGTTATGCGTATCACCCTAAAAGCTCACTAATGGACAGTATCAGCCGGCTCGGATTAAAAACAGTCGAAAACGAACTCGCAACCGCTCGAATTATGTGGGTGTATCGGTATAATTTCGTAGAGCAATTCGTGTTCCATAAAGCTTCATATTGTACGGTGCTATTTAGGCTGCAGGGTTTGGTCGAGATGGGTTTTTGAATGGACTTACGAACCTCAAAATTCATGTAAACATCACTGACTCTTCTATGGCAATTCTACGATAAACTTTAGTCACGGTTGACATAAATTACCCATTCCATGCCCAGAATTTGTCGCTTTGGTGATGAGACAAGCCACTACATAGACATCGATGTAAGATGGGGATTTCGAATATAGCTGCTATCTGTTGTGAAGTCGGTCAGTGATAGATCATTCGATAGAGCATTTAGCATTGTCTTCGAAGACAGAAGGATTGTTAATCTCCGGATGTGGTTTATACTGTTTTATGATGTGGTTTGATCTACTTACGGTCTTATATAGTTGCGCTTTTTATCCTGAATGGAGGGTACACTTCATGATATAAAAACTTGTGGGAACTTCGATCTTTCGGGAACAGTTTTTTTTTATTTATACAATATTGCTAGAAACGATAGCTATTTAAAATTTTGATAAAATACTATTACATAGCCCTACATTTTTATGAGATGCGCCCCATTAATTCCTTTTCTCGAGAACTCTCACTATAGGCACTAGTTTCCACAGCGGGTTGACAGAGAGAAAGTTTACTGAATAGCCATCCGTGGCAAATCGATTGTGCCTTGAAATGGAGTGTTGGTTGCTTCTCATGGCAAATATATTGATCGGTTATGGTGCAAAACCCCACAAATGTGCACCCCAAAGCGAAACATGTTTTAAGATAATGGTCAATAAAACTTGTGTAAAATTTATAGCGTATTAAACATTAACGTATCTTCATTTATAAACGTTAGTTTCGCGATGACATAACCTCATTTGGGCCCAATATTTGTCTGTTTGTGTGTGAACGATTTTTCCGGAAAGTCTGTTCAAGCAGACGATGAAAGTGGTATTCATTCATCCAGATCTAGGAATCGGAGGAGCTGAGCGGCTTGTGGTTGATGCTGCGGTTGCGCTAAAATCAAAAGGTAAATTTTATATGTTTAGTAATTTCGATCAATCCAAAGGTTCCGGTTTCTTACATTGGTATTTTTTGAATTGATTTTGTGATTGTGTACCGTTGATATGGAAATGAAAGCAGGATAACGTGTACTTTTTCTACTCCAAGAAGTTAAGGAACACACTTGTTATGACGTTATATTGCAGAAGAATAATCTTCCGTCGAATTGCACTTCTCTGATCGCGGCGGGAATCGATGAAACTGGTTTTGATTAAAAAATGTTTTCTATTATGAGCAAGGCCTTTGTTATGACGTTATATTGCAGAAGAATAATCTTCCCTCGAATTGTACTTCTCTGATCGCGGCGGAAATCGATGAAACTGGTTTTGATTAATAAAAAAAAATGATTTATATTAATAGCAAGGCCTTTGTTATGACAGTGTAGAGTTTCGTTAATCGTTTCCAATAACCCCTTTTCATTGAAACGTTCGCCTTAGAAACACCGTCGAGAACAACGTTCCTGTAAAGACGACACCCCATGTGTCATATTTGAGGAGTAGGTTCGTCATTAGGCTCAAATAAGGCACAACTGTTAAGAAGACATGTATGCCATGAGATATTTTCTTTCAAACTAATATATATTAATATTTTCACTACCTCGGAATGCTGATTACTGCTGAATAATATATAACGCCTATAAGTCTAGTACTCGCGGCGAACGAAAACGGTGTGAAATTAGCTAAGTTCGCTTGTCACGTACGCTGAAGAAGGGTAATTTCATTGTACTATTCGACCACGGAAACCCGAGGCAGGTCATGTCGATCGATTAATAAAGTAATTAGCCATAAGCCCTCCAATGTTAGATTGGTTAAACCAAGTTTCGGTTCCATCTAAAATTTGCAGTTATGGTTCAGCTTCCCACTAACTTGCTCACTGATCGTCTGGGAACTGTTATTGACACTGTTCAGTCGATTCTCGCGTGCTGTGGTGAAATACATTGTTTGATACAGTTCGACAATATCAATAAATTTATGACATTTGATTTTAGGACATTCGGTTCAGTTTCTAACGTCTCACCACGACCGCTCACATTGCTTTCCGGAAACTATTGACGGAACACTTAGAGTAACACCAATAGGTAAGTCGCCTATCGTCTTGTTAAAAGCATTGATAATGCGCATCAATGTCAGGATGTACTCATTAATCAGGTTAGCTGTTAATGCAAAAGCTTCTCCTTTCCTTTTCATTCCTTTCTACTTAGTAACTTCAATTTTTAGATGCCGATGCCTCATGTTCAATTTCCGCGTCATGCAATTGTGTTCCAATTTAACCACATTCGAGTAAACCCTGCAAAGTACGCAACCATTTCCGCTAGTTTCTGGGCAATTCTGTTCGCCATTGTAAATGTTAAGTCCAGTCGTTTCAAACGAGTTACCATGCTCCTGAAAGCTGCTCCTTCACTTTGGATAATATTCGCCTAAAAACTACTATTTCGGTGTTAACACGCGGTCCTGCCAGTAAGAAACGTATTTTTTTTCAATCTGTTCACATATTGTGAAACGACTGAAGGTACCAGATAGAAACTGAAATATGGGTGGAAAACTTTTTACATATTTATTGTCTCATTTTCTGGTTTGCTGAACGCATTAATATATTATACAATGTGATATTTTAGTAAAGTTGTGTGACAATATGTTCATAAAGCAATGACGACACTTCTTTAAATTTCAAAACAAATATCTAATTAAAACGGAGCGAACGTAGCCAGAAAAATTCGTTCCCTGAAATAGTTCACAAAAATGTTTTTAATCTAACACATAACTTCACAATATTAATGGATTTTTGAAGTTTTCTATTCGTCGTGTAACAAGATGTAGTTGTGCACACAGTCTTATTTTTACCTGCTTCAATTATTTTCGCATCCAAATTCTTACAAAATTCACACAAATTGAAGATTTTTTGCCAAGGAGATTGGGGCGCGGCCTCCCGGCTTCGAAATCTCAAATAAGCAAAACGCTGTGGTTTTTCAGAGAAAACACTCTAACATTATTAACAAGTGGACTCAGAAACAGTGTAAACACTTCTCTTTTAAGATTAAAACGACTCCGAATCAACTTGTTTACTAAAATTGATCACATTTTTAGGTTCAAAAAGGAATTTTATAAACATTTTATCAAGTTTTTATATCACTGTGGATATTTTTACCCGGAGGGGTGGACGCTAAACAGTTTGCCAGGAGGCACCGAAAATGCTTGGGGCCGCCCCCTCACTGTGAGAATGCCAACTTTCGGGACTCCACCCGAGCTCGCTTTTTCTGAGGGAAGATGTTAGAATCAGGCCTTGCGCCTAACTAAAGGGCACAAATAGAGACTTTTACAAAAATGAGCTATCGTGCGGATCAGTCCACCCAGCCAGCTATGTGTGTCACCCTAAAAGCCCAGTAACGGAAATTGTCAAATTTCACCACTATTACTGCAAGTAAGCATTCTTCGCTTTGCTCGTTTCGCTCACTACACTCAGAATTCCGTTATCAAGTACACCAGAAGCTACAGTATTTAAAGAAATTCTAAGAAGTCAACATACAGAATTCGCATAATTAAAGTGACTTCCTGAAACGTGCCTTATAGAGCAGGTCTGGCGCATTGGAAGTAATGAATTTGCGACATTGTCGACTTAAGCATTACTAGTTTTCGCTTTAAACGAAATAGTAAGAATCATAATCCATTACAGTTTTTCCTTTCAGAGATTAATTCTGAACTAGCAGATGCGGTCGTATGTTAGTTGGTTGTATCCTGTTCCATGTGCCTCAACGGCACTGCTGTAGCGCATGTATTTGTGGGTCACCAAAAGAGCGAATATTTAATTATCGTAAATATCGACAACAGTAAAACGCTTTTGTACCCAAGGAAAATAAAAAGAAATCCTAAAAACCACACCAAACACCAGAAAATACAGTTCTTTGGAAAAAAACTCTAGAAAAAATATAAATAATCACAAAGAACAGTTGTACTATTTATATCATCTCACAGGAAAACATAAAAAAAATTGTATAATACGGGACGGGCCGCCCGATCCAACGCCCGACCGAACCAACTAACGCGGCGCGCCCCCCCATATCTCTTACGTTGGGTTTTTTGCTTTTTCCGTTCGGCCCTTGGGGGCGGACGGAAGGTGGGGGGAGCGGGGGAGAGGAAGAGTCCTGTTTTTCGACTAGAATTCGGGGGGTATTCCGTTTCTCAGGGTTCCCTAAACAGACCATTTCAGCTAGAGAAGGGGGGGAAACGCTAAATTTTTTTGTAGTACTTTATATACGCGTTAAAAAAAAAAAAACCCCCCGCTTCATCTATTGTTTTTACAAAGAAAATAAAATTTATTTTCAAAAAAAATAAAACTAAAGAAATTTGTAATAAGTACTGATTTAATTAATTTTAGGCTCATAGCTTAGAACTTTGGAAATTGAGGCTTTTGGTTTGTATCTGGGTGGAAATTGCAAAAATTCAAAAAAAATATTGAAAAAACTAGTAGGTTTTATGGAGAGTGTTTATATGAATTTCTTAAATGGTTCTCCAAAACGGGAGCAAAAAGAGGATGATTAAGAAGTCAAATAATACAAAACTTATAAGAAAACAAACATGACTATAACAAAAGTGAAATATGATATATAAATATATCTCTTATACCTAATCCACCCCCCCCCCCTTCCCTATATCGTACCTCCATCGACACCGCCAGCAATACCAAGAGCGAGACAAGGGAGAGCAAAGATACACGCGGTGACTAGCCGATCCAAGTCGGCAGTGCAATATTGATCGTGGCAAATTCTAAAATTGAAGAAGAGCGAGGCAGAACCAAGGCGGCAGTCACAGCTCTGGTAATGCTGGCGAGACATGTAGACGGCGTTTAAAAGTTGCTAGAGATGGAGCAAAAACAACGTCCGGGCCAAGCGAGTTCCAAACACTAACAGACCTGCATGAAAAGCTGAATCGCTGGAGATTTAGTCTTGGGATGAACTTTGAACGTAATTTTAACTGGTGCCCACGCAAACCTGCATGATCAATAACATCGAAGAAATAGGATAGGGAGCAGTCGACGAGGCCATTAGCGAGACGATATATCATAATAAGATCGGCACGTAAGCGGCGAGTTTTTAGAGTTTGCAAACCAAGACGTCTCAGTCGATCTTCATAAGGAAGATGAGCAAGTAGGTAAACTGATTTCGTCGCTCGCCTCTGTACATCCTCCAACAACTTAATGTCTCGCTGCAGAAAGGGGGACCAGCAGCACGAAGAATATTCCAGCTTAGAGCGAATGAGACTTTTATAAATTGGAAGGAATGTTGCAGGAGATAGATGAACGAAGCGACGACGAATAAGGCGGATGATAATGTCACACTCACGAGCAACCCTACTGCAATGTTCACTCCACTTAAGATTTTGACTAATTGTGATGCCCAAATCTTTTTGGGAAGCAACATTGGGTATATTTAGCGTATTCATTGAATAACAGTAGTTTGGGTTGTTAAACCCCATGTGAATACACGAAGATTTTTCGCAATTGAAGGTCATCTGCCAAGTTGATCCCCAATCCACGATACCATCGATGTCTGATAACATGTCCATTTTAGCTAAAGTAGGGTAGCCCGACAGAACACGACGACACAATTTAGTATCATCCGCAAATTTGAACAACATACCACTCACATACTCATCAATGTCGTTAATGTAATAGAGGAAGAGCACAGGACCAAGAACAGTACCCTGAGGTACTCCGCTGGATACAGGGCACCAAGAGCTACAAACGCCATTAACGGACACTGACTGATAACGATTGGTTAAAAATGATCGTATCCACTGCAGAAGTCTACCACGGATGCCATATGAATGCAGCTTAAGAAGTAGCCGTTCGTGTGGGACTTTGTCAAAAGCTTTACTTAAGTCGAGATACAATACATCGACGCCATCTTTAGCATTTAAAATTTCATTTATCCAGTGTATGAATTTCATCAGTTGAAGTTCACAAGAACGGCCTTTTAAAAAGCCAAATTGGGAAGTATGAAATATATTGTGTGTAGAGGCAAAATCAATCATAGCATTGGCGATAATACGCTCCATTAATCTCGAAACCGAGGAGGTGAGTGACACTGGACGATAATTGCTTACTAGCTGACGAGACCCGCTTTTGAAGATTGGTATCACAATGGCTTTTAACCAGTCAGAAGGTGAAAAGGAGTTAGACAAACAAGAGGTAAATAATTTAGCAAGAAATCCACAAATAACTGGGGCACATTCCTTAAGTAAGCGGTTTGGAATTCTATCGGGGCCGGGGGATGAGCTGGATTTGATTTTAGCGAGTATTTTATCAACACCTGTACTACTAAATGAAACATCTTCCAATGATGCATCAACACATTTCGGTTTATGAGGAAAAGTTTCAATGTTTTCAGTCGTATAAACAGATGCAAAAGCCAGGCTAAAAGATTGCGTAATAGCTTAATAATCAGAAACAGTATCGCCTGTTGGGCTAATTACAGGACCAATGGCCATGCTACCTTTTTGTTTCCCATGTACATAGGCCCAGAAGCTTTTAGGATCTGCTTTGAGGTTGTTAGAAAGCTTGTGCTCAAACTGTCGGCGGGCCCTTGTGCATTCGGAGTGAGCAGTATCACGCGCGGCATTATATGCTAATAGGTTGCGAATACATGGGTTGCGTTGAAATCGACGTTGAATAGTAGAAAGATAACGTAAAGAACGCATTGCTCGAAGGTCGACACAGCAAGGTTTGCTTTTGAAAGGTCTTTGGTGATGAGACATTGTCAGCATATTTAAGGCCGCGTGCATTGCTGTTGCAAAAGCTGACCACATTTCTTAGGGTCAGAAGACGTACAATCACGTAATAAACGGTTAACACAGTCACGAATACTATCCCAGTTTGCGTGCGCGAAATTTAGCCGAGGTCGTTGAGGATTAACGATATCAGGACGAGACGCATCAAGTCGAAAAGTTATAACAAAATGATCACTTTTGCCTAAACCAGCAACTATATTAATATCACACACGAAGCTTGGGTTGGAGGAGAAAACTAAGTCAAGTGTGTTTAACCCGCGAGTTGGTGAAGTAACGTGTTGGAACAAACCACATTCAATGATAGCCTCCATAAAGTCATCACATCTATAAGTCCATCGATATTCAGACCAAGAAATTTCCGGATAGTTGAAGTCACCAACTAACAGGACTTGGTCATAGCCGTGCGTAGATAAACTGGATACAATATTACATAGTTGGGAATTCAGTTCCGGCGTGTTTGAATGGCCCGATAAGCACAACAAACAAGGCATTTAAAACCTGTTGGAAGAGAAATACAGCAAGACACAAAATCGGCATATTCAGTACTAATTTGTTGTGGTGTTGACACGGGACACAAACATTGATGTGCAAATATAATGACTCCGCCACCGCGAGAATCGCGGTCGGAACGAAATAGCAAATAATCAACAAGCGAGAGTTCAGAGTTGCTAATCTCTGCCGTCGCCCATGTCTCTGCCAACATTACCAGCTCTGGACTGCCATGAGAATATATCATTAATTTTAACAGATTCATTTTATTAATAATACTTCTAGCGTTCAAAAAAAGACATCTAATTTTCCTGTTAGAATTTGAGAAATTAAGACAACCGTGTTGCCTATATCTGCCAAATCACAAATAGTTTCACAATTATTTTGAATCTTCGATTTGTTATCAAAAACTTGGTCAACACAAATAGCTTTATCAATGTCAACAGCCCTAGTATAGTTAATATTTGAAACAATATTGGTGTTAATGTTGGATATATTAGGATTACAAAAACTGGATGACGTTATAAAATTATTAGCATTATTCGCCCGACAACCGCGTCGGGCCATTAGGCTAAAGGGTGGTTTGAATGTGCACGAGTATTTTTTTCTGCTGGCAATATCTTACCCTTCTTTAATACAACATTTTCACCCTTCTGTAAAAGGGTGTTGAGTTGCTTTCGTAGTTGGTCATTCTTTTTTTGTTGCTTAGGAGTCAAATCGTAACGAATATAGCAGCGTTCAAATCCATCCAAATCCTTAAGTAATTTGGATTTGGAAATAACTAAATGACGTTGTGATTCACCATCAAGTATTACCTTAACCGGGCGACACTTATCAGAATCATGATTGATTTTGCCAATTCGAAACAATTTCTTAATGCAGTATTGGTCAGCAGTAAGACCCATTGCGGTCATTAGATCAACAACCTTATCATGTAACCAGGATGGAGGTGGATTTACATTGCCAGAAAATTCTGATAAACCAAAAACAATAACATTACTTTTACGCATATTTATGTCATTGATCTCGTCTATCGCCTGCTGAACTTGCTCATACGCGACGGGTTCTCGATTAGATTGTTCAAGTGCAGATAACCGGTTGTCATAATCTTTGCTTTCGAGCAAAGATACGCGATTATCAATGTCCTTAACTTGTTTAGCAACCTTAACTAATCCACCAAACAGATCGTCGACAATGGAATCGCAATCATTACAAAAGAAACGCACCGGTTTGTTTGGTGTTAGAATATCTTTGATGGCGCCCGCGGAAGCACCGCTGCAGGATTGATGAAAGTACTTCTTGCAACACCCACATGGTACTTTGACATCATCTGGAAGGATTTCACGATTGCAGGAAGCCAAGCCACATATATAAGAAGTGTTGAATGAAGAAGATCGACTGCCTCTGGAGCCAGTATTTGAGTGATCCATAACAATTGCAGCAGACGATAATTATTTAGCCGGTATAAACAATTTTAAATACCACAGTGGCGTAAATAATATATAGCAAATCTGAATAAATATATGTACAGGATTTATCGTTGCTGTTACATTTCTGTACTGTAAGGCGTCAAAATAAGTAGCTGTGGCTATTTGGTGAGGCGTAAAATCTTTTCCAAACTTACATTTTTGGCGGCTTGTAGTTACGCTTTGTACAAAGATTAAATAGGTTGTTCTGAAAAATGTGGTACGGATTCGAGACTTAATCATATCAACTTTGTTGTGTAATCGTCCCGTAATGTTTCACTGGTGGAATAAGAAAACGTTTTGTGGTGGCGCCTTCTTTGTTGTGAATGTGCCAATGGTTTGGGAGCCAGCAAGCAATTGTATTATTGCTGTAGATTAATTTTAGTTATTGATATTGCAGATTACTTACGCGCTACCGTATTATATTCTACTGTCATTTCCCCGATCAACTGCTGACGAAGCGAGACGACATGCTCAAACTTCTGTACCGAGTGCCGCTCGATTGGTTCGAAGAGTTCTCGACCGGATTGGCACATACCATATTGGTCAATAGCCGATTTACTGGTACGTTCTAACTTTTGTAACGAAAGGTACCACTCGATTGGTTCAGAGAGTTCTCGACCGGGTTGGTACGTACCATATTGGTCAATGGCCGATTTACTGCTACGTTCTAACTTTTGTAATGAGAGATGCCGCTCGATTGGTTCGAAGAGATTTCGACCGGGTTGGAACATACCATATTAGTCAATAGCTGATTTACAGGCACGTTCTAACTTTTGTAACGAAAGGTACCACTCGATTGGTTCCGAGAGTTCTCAATCGGGTTGGTACATACCATATTGGTCAGTAGCCGATTTACTGGTACGTTCTAACTTTTGTAACGAAAGGTACCACTCGATTGGTTCGAAGAGATTTCGACCGGTTTAACACATACCATATTGGTCAATAGCTGATTACGAGTACGGTACGTTCTAGCGATTACTGAGCTCATATTTAATGCAACTCGAGCGTGACCGGTTGGTTTTATCGCTGTCACACATATCTCGATATGGATTTTGGAATTTAGTTTGATGGGAGCACAGTCGCGAGAGGTTAAAGTAGACATTTTTTCTAGTAGGCCTTAATATTATCAATAATCGATGATAGTCAATTCTTCTGAAAAGTGTGACACCTGCTCTTCATAGTTTTCGTAAAGCGTTAGTTCGCGATTGTTTTCGGTTTTACCGCCTCCCTCCCCCAGGTTTATGATCCACATGGTGAGCCACAAATATGATAAGCGTATCCATGTTCTAGGCCCACCAAATTTATGCCCTAGCCAGGTTCTTATACCCCACCGGTGTGTAATTTGGTGGTGCAAGAATGGGGCCTAAGTCGGTACTCCACGAACGTGGCTTCCGTGTTCACGTTTATGACCCTCCCTATATATAATTAGTCATAAGAAATTTTCAAACCCAATCTTTGCCGAAGGACAGCATTTTGACCTCGAGGTGCTTTTAATGTTGTGTGTTAAGTTTTTGGTATATATTTATAATAATTCGCATTAGTGGACTAAGTGTAATTTAGGCTGGAAATGAAGATTTATTTGAAAATTTTATTATCATTGCCATTCTGTTTTGTTACAGCCTCAATTTTTCGCTCCACATTTCGGTCTCTGAGCAAGAAAGAACTCACCGTGCTTTATCCATCGATTGACGACAATCCGCCCACAGATGCTCGCGACGGCCACAATGCGGGTGCCCATGAACGGAGTGAGGAAGTTGATAGTTTGTCATCATCGTTTGAAGAAATCAACACTGTGTCAGAAGACGAAGATATCGATACTTTGGTTCCTAATGAAGCGAAGTACGTGATATTGTCGATAAATCGCTACGAAAGGAAAAAGAACGTCTCGTTGGCGATACAAAGTTTGGGTGAGTGGTGAAGCGCTAGCGGTCACTTAAAGATTAATTCAACAAGACAGAAAATATATATCGCGTTTATGGCCCTATCGTATCTTTTTAAATTTGGTTGCAAATATTTCCGTTTTGCCGTTGGACTATGTAGTTTTCGCAATTTTTTTACAGATTGTGTTGAAAGAAGATGTTAAAATTATTTTGTTACGATTTTTAGATGTTTGTTATTGTTGTACCGGTATAAAGGTGTTTGGACTTTTTAGAAAACTGCCGTGGCACTGTTACGATGGGGACACCTTGTGGTTCGATGAATCTGTGATTTCACAGTCTCTGCTGAAATGACAGCTGTTGGTTCGAGACTAGCTCGATGTTTGTTGGAATGTGTCCGACATCTGTTCAAACAGTGTTCGCTAGTATACGTATGTGTCAATCGCGGATTTATTGATAACGAAATCGAACATTTAGTGGACGAAAAATTAAAAAACCTGATAAAAATAAAAAATCGAAATTGAAGAAAGTGTTTTAGTCTTCGATGTTCGGTGTTCGGTCGTCCGGTCAACGATAGTCATTTCAGGAAATAGAAATTATTTTTCTGTCTTATGTATTTATTATTTATTATCTATTTACCTCTATAAATTATTTCTGTATTAAATAGAAATTTAATATTTCGTATTAGGTATCTTTTAGACTTTTGCGTGATACCAGCAATTAACGCTCAGGTATCTTGATTTTCGGAACAATAGTCGCTGAATGAGATATATATGGTGTTAATATGATGTATTATTCTTTTCGAGAAACCCAGAGGTTCTGGCGAAGCGTCGAAATTAATTTAAAGCCGTAGGTTGAATCATAACTTCGTTTTGATTGCCACTTTATCCACAATTATTTCGGATGATGAAATTTTCTTTAATGGCGACTAAATAACAAAATTTGCAGCGCTCCTGGAACTTAAATTGACACCAAGCGAATGGAAATCAACACATCTGGTTGTCGCTGGGGGATATGATAGCAATCTGCCTGAAAACGTGCAACACTTCTCTGAACTGCAAGCGTTGGTCTTAAATTTGAATTTAAAAGGTAAGTGGCTACATGGTTGCGAGTTATCTTAAGTACACAGCATAGAAATCCGCCCAATCAGTGCAAAATGAATTTATTGGGCTCTACATCTAAACCATACCTACCCTAGGACAACAAGTTTATTTATAATCACAACTCAAAAAATCGAACCACGTTTCATTCGAGGAAACGGTTTTTCAAATAGTCGTCTGTAGTAGATCAGCTCTTATTTGATTTGATTGCGATAATTTGTTTTACTAAAAACGACAGACGAAAGGATTAGAACAGTTTTTTTATTTTAAACTAAATCACAGCTACAAAATTAAAATTGATTTTTATAATTTATAAATGCAATATTAAGTTCATTTTTTCAAAGAAGTCGTTTTAATATAATAAATTCTGAATTTTATTGTAAAATGATTATACTTTGCTATATTTTATCTAGCTTACGTTAATTTTTACAAATTGGAACATAGCAACCTAAATTCCTTTCTTGGGAAAACGAACCGTTAGAATTGATTGTGGCCCGTAAGAAGCAACGCTGGAAGGTCTTGTCAGCGTAAATTACCGTTTGTTAGCAGGATGCTACAGGAGCAAACAATCCATGTTTTCTTGACGGATAATTTTTAAATGTAACTGCCAATTTTATATTGCCAGCATCTGCGTCCTGAAAATTGTGACATAGGTGTTTTTAGGGAAATGTTTTCCTTCAATGGAAGTTAATTTTGACTGCGTCGATTTTTTGGCCATATGGTGGTAACTGCGGTTAACGGTGGCTAAAGTTGCTAAACTGGCAAAATTTTGTCATTGATTCAACTTATGAAGTTGTATAAATAGGCCAGATTAGTGGAACAGATTCTTGCTGATGTGAAATAGGATGAAAGCAATGGTATTTGCACGCATTTGTCATCCTCCATCATGAAAAAATGATACCGACAATTAGTTTTAATTTGCGATTCGAAAGTTTCCGTTGTACGTAAAGTTTATGTGGCTCTGAAATGGACCTTCTCGATGAAATGTGTAATATTGTATTTCATTTTGAAGTAATCACTAATTTAAGAACTACTCTTACTCACTGAGTTTTTGCTCGGCCGACGAGATAAATAGATGTGACGTCTCGAATGAATTGGAGGTGAAAGTGGGAAAGAAGGAGTAAGTTGCAGTCTTGATAACGAATGTCACTGAAATGTTGACCAAGTTGTCGCACCGAAGTGACGGCATTGACTGAAAAGGTATCTGCTATACAACGAACTGAAATGTATAGCTGCTCTGTCGAAATAGTTTAGCCGCAATAGTTTAATATTTCGCTTTTTTATAGCTGTTTAACCACTTATTGTTTTGTATTTGTTATTAATGATTAGATCACGTGACCTTCGTTCGTTCGTGTTCGTCACCGGCCAAACGGGCCCTCCTCGCACGGTGCCTATGTCTCGTGTACACGCCAGCACACGAGCATTTCGGGATTGTCCCGTTGGAAGCAATGCTTGCATCGCGACCGGTCATCGCAGTCAATTCCGGTGGCCCGTTGGAAACCGTAGTCAACAACAAAACCGGATATTTGGTGCCCCCCGAGTCGAATGCGTTCGCCGAAGCGATTGCGCGGCTGGTCAAAGACCCGGTTCTTGTAAAACGGCTTGGTGATGCGGGTAGTCACCGCGTGAGACAGTGCTTTAGCTACAGCGAGTTTTCGCGACACTTAGATGATATTGTGACGGGGCGAGAGGAAGAAATTGAGATTGAAGGCTTGGGACGCGGTGAAACTGTTGAAGATATCCAAAGAACTGTCGAATAAGAGCATAATTAAGTTATTACTAAATATCAATGCAGTGCGCAGGTTTTAGTAAATTGTATGAATGACACATTAGTCAAGATAACATGGATTCGTTAGTGGAACCAGGTGCATATGTAAGATCATGGTGCTACAACACGGGTGCGGTAGTCATGTTTATGAATCAGCATGTGGTCATCAACTTAAGGAAGAATAAGCCCGAAAACAAGCGCGACGTACGCGGTCGATTATAGAGAAAAGCTGAACAGTGTCTTCAGCAGAGTCGACCACCGTAGACTCTTGGTCATAGTAACCAGATGGAAATGCGACTATTTCAACCACAGTGTGCGCCTAAATATCGAAAAGCTTAACGTTTAGTTATTTTTGACGCTTTCTGACTGTTACAGTACTTTATGTTCCCCCGGTTCATCTGAGGGTCCCCCACTTGAACTCGGGGAACATAGAGTTGTACTGGTTGCCCGATAGTTAGTTTCAGTTTCAAACAGCGAGTACCCAGGTATAATTGTGGTAGTTTGGAGAAGCTATACACTTGGCTAAGGGCGAACATTAATAGTTTCCGCAAAAATCATTACAACACGCGATTACGGATTGGTTCTTGATGTCCTGTCCTACATAAAACTGCTTATTATTTTATAGCTTATGGAAAATTCCGGCGTTCCATACAGAATATTGTCGCTCGAAATATTACTGTTGTCATTATTGTTGTACTTTATTCTCATGTATTTATTATAAACTTATTTATTTTGGGTTTTTTGTTGCAATTTGTAAGTTTTGCTGATAAGATTATTGACACTGTTAAAAATTATCCATTCCTGGGCCAATCCGAATAGCGGTGTTCGGATAAATCTCAAGTGTAGTGATATGTGACGAGTACTATGTTAAAACATTTTTGTATGTCAGTTTTTACCCGAGGTTTCATAAGTAACGACCAGAATAATTTTGATGAGAACAGTTTTGCTGATAAGATTATTGACACTGTTAAAAATTATCCATTCCTGGGCCAATCCGAATAGCGGTGTTCGGATAAATCTCAAGTGTAGTGATATGTGACGAGTACTATGTTAAAACATTTTTGTATGTCAGTTTTTACCCGAGGTTTCATAAGTAACGACCAGAATATTTAAGTTCCATCAATTGCGAAATCAGAGCAATGTCCACAAAAGTACTACCGACATCCCAACTACCGTATCCTTGAAATTAACGTAAATGGCCTAACAAGCTGTAGTGTCCCGAAAAGATGGACATTGACTTGAAGGAACGAGTACTGCTTTCATCCAAATAATTTTAACTTTAGCCCAAAAACGGCTCTGTCTCTGCTTGACTAAAAGCCTTTTATATATGTGAAGACTACATGCTAATTTGCGATCACATTAAAATTAGCAAATTTACAAGTCTTGTAAACGGTAAAACTTTGAAAATAGGGTTCTTTACTGGCAATAGGTTAGGATGTGGAGCGAGGAATATAAGTCCCCAAACCGCACCAGTTCGCGCTAAGAGAAAAATTTTTAGCCCACGCCGGCATCGATCCTTCCAACCCTAGCTAAGTTAACGTCACTCAAGATTAAATATGGTCAGGCCCAAGTACCAACGCGATAGTTGAGAATAATATAAGGCCTACTACCCACGATAGTTGGGAAAAGGAATGGCAACTTCTATTAAAAATGGAAGCTATAAATTACAAAAGCGAAATGTTAATTTTAATTAAAACAGACAATGGTGTGAAAGCTTTCCATCAAGTTTGAGAATCATTGTAAATAGTTAAACCAAGAGTTATTTTTACCTGCTGAATATTAAAACTGTTTGCTTCTATATTATTTCCAATACAGCAACTAATTTATCATTTCATTTACACTCTACGTAACGGTATTTATATATAATGCAGTTGGAATGTTTTATTCAACATGTCAATGCTGACTAGACTCATAGTCGTCAGTTATATATTTCCGCTATTGTTTTGTCGAAGATTTAGTTTAAGATGGGATGTTGTTTTGTATATATTCTCTCTGTTCTGTTTTCCACATATAACTTATCGACACCCGCGGGTTTGACGGTGTCAGTATAATTCACAGCCTCAAATAATGGATACAAATGAGAGCTATGACCTCCCAGTAGAAGTTTTCGGGGCAAAGTGGCTTTCTAGGTTATAATAGACTGCTATGATCAAGACAGTTTCGGGCAATGCCGTATAAGCCGTCCACCTGTTTTTAACCTCTGCTTGATGGCCCATGGAAATTTGTAGCGGTTGCGACCGCGCAACCCGTTATCTTCGCCATATAATCAACAAAACCTGAACTTGTCGCTGTACATTTACATTAACTCCATATATGTAAAATCTAGATGGCCAAACTATGAGGCTGTATCGATATATTTTAACACCTGACGTATTTATTGTCTCCAAATTCTACTTGCGCTTTAAGGGACAATAGTGTGATGAAATCGTTTGGAGAGTCCTGCTTTGCTAACTGTGCTGCTATATCAATAAAGCTTTCGTGTTTGTTTTTCAGTCAAAGCGGATGTGGTTACGAAGGCAGTATTATAGTTAGCAAACGAATATTAAGAGACAAAACCACCAACAAGTATAGGTTTTGGAAATTTTTTGATTGGTAACATTACAACTGAACAAAGATACTTTAGTCTACTTTCTAAGAGGACAAGTAGTCTAAGTTAATGCCGTTTAGTCAGCGAGCTGGGATGTCTTTACGGGGAGTGTGATGAAAATGTCTTCATGAGTCGCACACCCTCTGAAAACTGAAATTGTGTCACGGACAGCTGAACTACACGCTCAGTGCAAGTCTCTTTTCACGGTCAATTCAAATCGCATTCTTCCCCACATTTTGCTAGTATATATATATTTACATTTAGCAACAGATAAACCATGTGTCAGCAATTGACGATCTACCAAAATTATGTTCGGTGATTTGACCTTAGATGGTCAAAGTCCAAGGGGTTCAGTCAATAAGAGTTGTGGGGGGGCACCGGTGTTCACATCGCAGGCACTTCGTCCGTTCTCTTCCATAGATCTCGTCTGGCCTTAAAGCTTGCGCCCCATCCGCTGTTTTACGGTTGTACAAAATCCCATCGTCCACTATAAACAGATCTAGCGCAAGGTTTTCGGAATTAAATATTTGTGAAAATATGCTTTGATGAAATGAATATGCTAGGAATCTGAAATTTAAGTGTAAAATTCCATTTCAGTAGGGGAGTCGGCATCTCACGGTGGAAGTGTAAATCTTAAGGGAGGCCGAATCTTATGTTGCCCCATTTTGCTACAAAACTGTTAAATAGTTGATATCGCGGTTTAGCCCAAGCCAAGCTGAAACGCTTAACGTTATATCCTTAAAAATAACAGCGTATTTCGGAGGACAGCAGCCCCTGACACAGGGGTCAGGCCGAACACCGTGGTTAACCCGCCGGCAGCCCACTAAGGTAACCGGTTCTATTAGGTTAGCTAGCGGTTCGCCGGGGTCGTCCGGGCGCCACAGCGGGGAATGGTGGTGCAGCTGGGATCGTTTAGGGCCAGTACTGGTCCTAATGCACTAATAGCAAGGATCTCCGGCAGGGTTGGTTTTTCCGGAAAAAAGTCAAATTTTACTGTTAGTTTTTTACTTGTTATTCTGTTATGAAAATAGCAGGAGACACAGTTTTGTGCGAAATTACATCCTGTTGTTGATTGTCAATGCCTTAATTACTGAAAAAGGTCTACACCTGCAGTGTTGTCACATGGAATTTGCGGGCCTTTTCTTTTAGCCCCCTCCATCCCGAATTTGATCAATTTTGAAGATACAGAACTGATTTTGGTATCAATCGATTCAGCTCGATGAGGCGGTTCAGAAAATGCTCATTTTGCCCACATCTCTGAAAAAAATTTTTTTCATTTTTTGAGGTCTACCCCCATTGGGAACCCAAAAATTTTTTCTTCGGAATACGGTCATTTTGGGTACCTTTCGTCTTGGTTTGATGAGAGAAATCTACTGTTATGTGTTTTATTGAAATCAAAGCCACCGTTAGAAAGCTATGAGAGCCCAAGTAAACCTGAAGGGCGGAAATAAATTGCAGGCCATGTCGTTCTCGATACACTAAGTCTTAGTCTTAGCCTAAGCTAAGGTTCTTATATGAGACATACACTAAGCCTGAAAGCCTATGTCGGGGGTTGCCGCCCCCCGAACCCCCCGCTCTAAGCTGATCTTTTTTCTAACGTTATAACGTAGCCCCTCAGGGTTACTTGGGCACCTTATAACTTTCTAACGGTGGCGTAGATTTCAATAAAATACATACCAGTAGATTTATCAAACCAAGACGAACGGTACCCAACATGACCATATTCCGAAGAAAAAATTTTTGGATTCTTAAGGGGTCTCGAAAAGGCGAAAAAAATTTTTCACGGATGTGGGTGAAATGAGCATTTTCTGAACTGAATCGATTTATAATCAGCTCTGTATCTTCAAAATTGACCAAATTCTGGCTGGGGGATAAAAGAAAAGACCTGAATTTGCAACCACTACAACACAGTGCAGCTGCACTTAAACCTTTCCAACGGGCGCGGTTATGCGAAAACCACACGTTGGCTTTAACTCTACGAGTGCGTATAATTATTTGCTTCGAATTAATGCATCATTCACAGAGAAGTGCGTGCACGAATTGCACACCGCGAGCTATTGCAGGGACCATGTTTTATGAAAATATTGCAATGTCATTGCGTTGTTATAAACATAGTGACATCAATAGCGCGAGGTAAGGATATTGCTGCTACAATATCGTATGATGCTATTGCATTCCCAATAGCACAAGCTAAACATTGTTGCCACAATAAAATTGTTTTGTATTGCACTGTCAATAGCCTAAGCTAGAAATATTGCTTCTGCAACAATACTGCCTTATATTGCATTGCAGCAAAACTGTCGAGCTATTGCTCCATCAAAGGACAAATACTCGTTACAATTGCTACAATTGTAGCAATCGACAATTTTTACCCATTTTTTGCGAAGTTTTCCAATCTTGACAATTTTGTCATGATTTTAGCTGAAAATTTCAGCACGTCTTTGGCGCAACGAGGGGAGGGTCTCACAGGATCGTGCTGCCTGTCATGGAAGATGGTGTTGCCAATACTTAAAGAAGTTGCTGGTGATTTTGCCCTTCTGTAGAACTGCAAATATAATGAAAGTGTACAATTGGAGTTAAAAATTGCACAAATTACACGTCTGCGTTTTGGTGCTGCTTTTCCTGATTTGATTGCAACGTCACGGTAACGTTTTCTCAAATTTCGTTTTAAAACATTAAATCCTGGTGCAAAAATGTTAAGGTGAAATTGTTTTGATATTAGGTGTGAATGGCATAAAAATTTGTGTCAAATTATTAATATACCGGATATATCACACATATACTATACATATAATCAATCATATACTATACATATAATAAAAACGTGAAAACCAAAAAGGTTAGAATAGAGTTTTGAATTAGAGTTGAGCAAACCATTTTATATTCGATTCGCCTCATTTCGCCCATGTATTCGCTCTCTATTTGTAGTTTTAGCCACACATAGTTTTATCCATGTATCAACTTGAGTCCAATTGTTTTGCGACTGCGGTAGCACTTCTTTGTACGATTGTCGCTCTCCGCTGCCTATGACCATAACTTCATTGCAGGACCAGATAATTAAAGTAATAATTATTTGATGTAAAAATTGTTTTAGAAATGATTATACCGCCACACTAACCTTACCAGCAGTGTACCTAACTGGTATGACCTTATTGAACGTTATTAAGATGGCAGAGGATGCTTAAACGGAAATCAAGATATATTAAAATATTCTAAATCATTTATCAAGCGTCGTCAATATTAGACGTTGTAAAACACCTAAAAATTTTGTTAGAAACACTGGAAGCCTTTTAAGCAATGTTTTTGCAATGACTGCTCAATTTTAGGCTTTCGGAAATGATGATCCCAATGTCTCTATAGAATCAACAGTAACTTCTCTAGGAATTGGCTGTCCCGTCTCCCATGATAGGCAACCCGACCCCGCCCTGCGCCGAAGGCACGCTGAACTATTTATCTAAAATTTTGAGAAAATTGTCAGAGATTGGAAAAATTTGCAAAAAATTGGGTGAAAACTAGAAAAAACTGGAGGAGAATAGACAAATATTGGGAAAAAATTTTAAGTCCTAAAAAATGGAGCATTTATTCTCCATGGAGACCTCCTCGCAAAATCAAATCAAAAATATTTTTTATTTTTAATGCTTTGGAACAATCTATTGTCGCAGTGATGTTTGAAAGACATGTTTTGTTGCAACAACAACGACTAATTGGCCTTTGACGCGGCAACAGCTCGACGGTTTTTTCGTAGCAATATTGTAGCAGCGATATTTCTAGCTTAGGCTATTGACAATGCAATACAATACGATTTTATTGTGGCAGCAATTTTAGCTTGTGCTATTGAGAGTGCAATAGCATCATATGATATTGTAGCAACTCTATTCTTATCGTGCACTATTGATGTCACTATGTTGATAACAACGCAATGTCATTGCAATATTTTCATAAAACATGGTTGCTGCAATAGCTTGCGGTGTGCAATTCGTGCACGCACTTCTCTGTGAATGATGCATAATACTGAAACTACTTCATATTTTTAGTATTGTGTAAACTTACTAACTGGCGTCCAACTGCCCACCGTCCAAGTAATGCTGGAAGCGCATTAATATAATTGCAATTTATGTAATATGTACTTTATGTCTACGATCCAACTGTCGATCTTTTTAGTATATTACCCGTCGTGGTAAAAATGCCATACATGCCCGCAGGTATCTATCACAGGTAAACAGACCGGTGCGGGGAGTGGGATGGTGGTAGATAATCACCAAGGCGTATAACTCCTAGGTTCTTCTTGGAGGGGGCTGACTTTATCGGTAACCTACCCCCGTTCCATATCCACCGGTGGGCATGTGTACTTAGCCTGTGTCTGCATAGTTTACTGCTTTCATATGCTCGATACAAATCCCATGGCTCTATTCAATACCGCGCCTATTTAATTTAAATTTGCGGTCGGGTAAAAGTTTCTGATGCTGTAAAGGAAGCAAGCTATGCTTATGCTAAGATTATATATCTAGTCGATGCTTAAAAGATAGTGTTATACCATTTCTGCCATATAAATCATCAGCATGAAATGTAAAGGCTGCTTAAATGAGTGTAAATAATGCGCACGGCCGTGATATTTTGTTGCATAACGGTTTTCCAACTCTTTTCGGCTCCAAAATCCTGAAATTATTTTTTCCATTTTATTCGGGGGGTAAAAAACAGAAAAAGCACTTTTTCCGGTGCCCAACCCAGATCTCCGGTAAGTCTCAGATAACTCGAAAGCCTCAATTTCTATTTTTCAACCGAATTAAGCACATCTCAGTTTTAGTATCTGTCTGTCGGAAATACATATTGCCGATGTTTTGATACAAAAGATATGCAAATGAGTGCGGTTATAAACTGATGTAGCCAAGTTTTAGTGACATGCAACTCTTATTGCGACAAGAGAGTTTTCGTGTTTAGTGTTTTCGTGCATTCAGTGTTTTTTCACTTGCATACAGAATAAAATGGCGATATGGTCCTTCGTTGATTCGAACTAAATTTTTTTGTTAATTTTTTGATTCGAGTTTCTGTCTGAATCGGATAGTTATGCCAATAACAATTGAAAATGGCCCAGGGCTAATGTCATTTCTGTCTGAATCAGACTGTTACGATTAGTTTTTACAATGTTAGTACGAGCCCGCCATTGATAATAATTGTCTGAGTCAGACAGCACTATTGCTAAGCGATTTCTTGAGTTTGCCAAACTTGATATCACACAATTATGACCGAGGTAAAGCAGAGAGGCGGTGTTAGGGCCGTTGTCAAACGGGAAGTACATAAAGTAAATGATATCTTAGCTGGTGATTTGTCTGCGCGTCTAACTGAAGCTAAGGTGTCGTTGGCAAAACTATCCAACTACAAAGTGAGCTCTTGATTACAAAATTTTGAATTCATTTGATCCGGAAACGCAGGAAAAGGCTCAGACAACAGAAATTGAACAGACTGCGCTGCACATTGATCAGTTAATTGAAATAATTGCGAAGCTTTCTATTGAAATAGCTACTGCAGAATCTGCAGTTCCATCGAATTTGAACCAATTTGCGAGTGACGCTTCCTTTAGAACAATCAAACTGTTCCAAGAAGCAACAGCTGCGCCTGCCTAAGTTGGAGATAAGCCAATTTGACGGTGATCCGCTATCGTGGCAAAGTTTTCGGGATTCGTTTGAGATTGCGTTTCACAAGAATGAATCATTGTCGAACATTGATTGTTTCAATAATTATTTGAAGGGTTTTTGTCGGGGGAGGCTACTCGGGTCATTGATGGGTACAGATTGACTTCGGCAAATTAAACAGTAGGAATAGAGACGTTAACGGAGAGATTCGGTAAAAAGCAATGAGCTATTTTCGTGCACATCGAAACACTTTTGGCAATACCGAAGTCGACGCACCAGATCGAAAAGTTGCAGCGTACGTCAGATGATTGTGAGAAACATTCGTTCGCTTGTCGCTCTTGGTGTTTCAGAAGACACGTTCGGTCAATTTTTCGCTCCCATTATGCTGTCCAAACTGCCTCAGTTCGTAAAGATTGAGCTTTATCGAAAGAATGGTAACAATGAATGGTCTCTCGAGAATATTCGAGCTTGGCTGAAAGACGAAATCCACGCAAGAGAGATGGGAAAATCGACATCCACGAAAGAAAGTTCGTCATCAAAGGTTGAAAATATTAAGCCAAAAACGAAGTTTAGCACAGCATCGGCGCTAGTTTCAAACGTAACGCCTAAGAAGAGCTGCACATATTGTGGTGAAAACGATTTAGGCGATACTTGTCTCAAAGTTTCCACCGTCGCCGCACGAAGGTCGTTTTGTCATTAGCACAGTCATTGTTTCAGCTGCCTTGGTTCCGGTCATGGGTCCCGTGTTTCTCGAAGATCTGCGTGATATCCTGCTTCGATTTCGATTGAATAAAGTGGGAATCGTTGGTGATATCGAAAAGGCGTTTCACGGAATCGGTTTACAAAAATCGCAACGAGACGTCACGTGGTTCCTGTGGGTTCGGGATTCTAGTCGACCACCAGTTGGTCACAACTTGATTATGTATCGCTTCAAGAGAGTTGAGCCCGTTTCTGCTAGGCGCGACTATCACACATCACTTGCAAAGGATAGGAAGCGATATAGCTGACGCTATTTTGAACAATCTGTACGTTGATAACGTGATCATCACTGTGAACGACACACATGCAGCGCTGACGTTTTACGAAAAAGTCAAACAGCTTTTCAACTCTGCGTCGTTAAATCTTCGCGAATGGTATAGCAACGATAGTTCTGTCCTGGCTAGAATTCCGGTCGTTGATAGGAGTAGCGGTGCTACGCCAAAGGTCCTCGGTTTAAATTGGAACGTAAAAACGGACAGACTCGATTGTCCCGCCGGTCGCATTGATTCTGTAGAGCTTTTACGTTATAACTATTTATTGCGACAAAGCCAACTGTGCAAAACGAAACATAAGTGGAACAATGACAACAACAACGGCATTGACAAAAGTCACATGAACACATATATGCGTGTCAAATATGCAAATCAACTTGTCATAGCCACGCTTTTCTCGTGCGCGGCTACAGATTCATAGCTCAATACGCCTTTAACAAAGCGTCACGTCTTGTGCACGCTTTCTCGTATTTTTGACCCATGTGGGTTGCTTTCGCCAGTTACAGTTGTTGGGAAACTGATGTTTCAGGATTTGTGGAAGCTGAACCTCGGCTGGGATGATCCGGTGCCCGAAAACGCCAAACTTCGCTGGAACAAACTAGTTCCTGAGTTGAATAGTATATCGGAATTCGATATACCCCGTTACGTTGGGTTTGATGTCACTGCGGGTTGTCAACTCCATGCCTTCTGCGACGCGTCAACTCGTTCATATGCAGCGGCAATATACATTCGCAGCATGAAGTAACCGGTGAAAATCTGTCTCGTTTTCGCCAAAACTCGATTAGCGCCACACAAACAATCTTTAAAAGTTCCAACACGACTAGAACTTATTGCGGTATGTATTGAGTTAGATTGATCGCGTTTGTTGAAGAAAAGATTGGTGTTCCGGTGCGTGATAAGTTTCTGTGGACTGATTCTCAATGCTCGCTGCACTGGTTAAACCGGAATTATGTCCCCACACCTTTCGTTGAAAACTGCTTGAAGATTATTCGTCAACATCGTCAAATTAGCTTTTGTCTCGTCAATTCTAACAGTAATCCTTCCTTACCACACTGAATAATTTGATTGCGAACACTCAGTGGTGGGAAGGTCCGGCTTGGTTGAGAAAAGACGAAAACCATTGGCCAAGTGCCTCTAGTGTTCAAATTCCGAATTCGTCTGAATCAGACGATCACATAGAATGTGATGCTGTCTTAATAGCCGCAACGCAAGACTCATGCCTGAAATTTACCGACTACTCGAGCCTAGTTCGGTTACTTCGAGTGACAGCTTGGAGATTCGTGGATATTTGTGGAAAGAAACGTGCTGTTAACCAAGCGCCCGTAGACAGTTCTGAAATTTGCAAAGCCACCGAATACTGGATTCGACAAACACAACGAAGCGAATTTGCTGATTTTTGGTATGATTCTCGGGAGAACAAAAACGGGATTTATTCAAACAGTTGCACGCATTCGAAGATTCGGATGGTGTTCTCCGATGTGGGGTCGCATTGCAAACGCTAACTTACCATATGATTCCGTTTATGCGATCCTGCTCCCAAAACATCACCATTTTACCAAGTTGTTAATCGAAGACATTCACAAACGCAAGCACCACGCCGGCGTTGGCATCGTTCTGGCCGCAATACGACAGAAATATTGGATCGCTAGTGGTCGAAGTGCCGTTTGAACGGCGATAAAGTCTTGTCGTAAATGCAATCGAATCGAAGGAAGTCCCTTCTCCGTGCCGGAAGCGCCTCCGCTTCCCAGTAGCAGAGTCTCGTGCACATACCCTTCCCAGCATACTGGTGTCGATCATTTTGACCTTTGAACGTGAAGACCGAAAGTGGAGCTATGAAAGTATGGGGTTGCTTGTTCACATGCATGACATTTAGGGCGATTCATCTCGAGCTGGTGCAATCGTTGACTGTCGAGGATTTTTTGCTAGGTCTTCGCCGATTCTGTGCTCAACAAGGCGTCCCTAATAAAAATTTTCCAGTTCAAATGTCAAATGGTCACAAATCAGTTGCTTAATGTTTTTGGAGTAAGTGTTAATAGAGCAATTTTTACTTAACGTTTTGGATGTTGCCCAGACACAAGTTCTATGTTCTCGAGAAATACATTAATCCGCTCTAAACCATAACGAACACGTTGGCGAATTTACTGATATGGCATAAATGTAAATTTTACAAAACTATTTTATCGATACTTGAAAGGGACTCGTCGTTTGTATTAAGTTGAAAATCCAAGATAAAACGTGGCAAAAAGTTCAGTTTGTATAATCCGTAAACTAAAGCGACAGCGTTTTGAAAACGCTTACCTTTCCGCATCAATGCGGACGCAGCTTTAGGCAGTGCTGCAATAACTTATCAGATTCCGCATCTCGATAAATAATTCCAATATTTAAACTTAAAATCTACAGAAATTTAATGAGATAATTAAACCAATCTACGAATAAACATCTGGAAGTTGCTGTAAAAATTTACAGTAGACAGTTGAAAGATGACAGCCTGGCATACACTTGGAGTCACGCCTGTTGATGGGGAAAGATGTCCTGAAACGCAGTCGTATTTGGCGATGCCAGTGAGTTCTTGCGCTAATAAGTTGGGTTAGCAATGAAAAAGCTTGATATTCATTTTGTTACACCTACTTGTGACGCAATTTACGCATGTGGTTTACATAACTGTACACAAAACAGCAACGTACGAGTCTACATAAAATAGTGTATATACAAATATGGATGCAATAAATATTAAGGTTATACACAAGCATAACTAGCAGCTGTCCTGAGACCGTTGGGTTATTGCTTTTAGCTATTTGTTAGCCAAATCAAACCATGAACTGGTAATACTGAGATCACACGCAACAACGACAGTCACTCATAACTAAAGCTAAAACAAAGAGTATTCTTTTCACATAAGATACGGACGACAACATTTTTGCTCCGTTCTGGTCCATAGAATATTTCCACCCAGAGGTGTGCGCATGCAGAAATTATTATATCCCGCCGGTACCCTCCACCGTTACCGTCACTAGGACCGTACTCGTGGGCTCAATAAGTTTTTTCGGGCCCGCGATGCCTGCAAGTTAATGAATCCTTAATGGCTCAACATATTTATCGCTTTGCGGTTTAAAGCCATTGTAATCTTGTTAACTTTGATATTCTTATTGATAACCTGGCGGTCATATAAGTGTCGGGCTTGGGTTGGGTCGAGGCTTAGTATATGTATGTAGAATGGCATGCCAGCGTATAACGTCACACCCCTCAACTTGATATTGGCCCTAACATTTATGTACGTACCCCAAAGAAACACAAGCAATTATGGAATTTTGAAAAAAGCGTCATGTAGGATAGTGGAACAAACGTGGTAGCTACCTCGCAATAAATCATTCGTTAGTACAAATAACATAGCCCGGCAGCTCTTAAATATCAACCTGAAAGCCTTTGGCACATTTGAAATACCAATACGGAAGGGAAGTCATGAAATGCTTTTTTGGGCACATCAGTAGGGCACCTCTGTGGCTCGGTTATGCAAAATGGCATGCCAGATTGCCAAAATGGGATTTCTCTGCGTTGGTCGGAACCCACCATCTCCCCAATAAAAATAAATTTAACACCTTGGCATGGCGGCCCGTCGGCATGTATGATTTTAACTACATTACCCGCATAATACGGTTAGACTTGAATAACAATACCAAAACCAATATAAATTTAATTTATGCATAGCTTAAAAATAAACAATATAAAACTATAAAAACTTGTATATACGAAGAAGGATACTAAGAGCCAAGTGTTGTCGATTTCAAGTATGCAGTACTCAATACGATCGTTCGACAACATAACACCAACTGTGATCAGTCTAAAATTCATTTCACCACCTATATATTGAACAATGTGACATTTGGCTTTGGGAGTAGCACGCGGTTGGACGTACTGTTAATAACGTGACCCACCCTCCATTTCTGGTCGCAAAACAAATATTTAACGCAATGGGTGGCTATTCTTGAAGTGGAGCATTGCTCGGGTTGAGTTAAATATGTTGTAATCACTTTCCGAAACACGCGGATACCCACTACCCGGGGGCTCAACATTGGAGCCAGTATCCGGCCCGGCTCGCTAGTACCCGTAGCCACGCACAGCTCCGTTTCCACCGCTTATTTCGTGGCCATATATAAATGTTGGGATAAACTCAACGCTATCCGCTTGTCCCAAAATCGATAGATGCATGCTAAAAACTGGACACAAACCAACTATTCCAATCCATATATTATAACTACGACATATAAACGAAACTTGAGCAATAATATTGCATTTAGAAGTCTATACCTATAGTCTAGACGACGTTAGGAAAATACCAACTTCGAAGGTATAATATGCAACTTACACCCACTAGACAAAATACCTCCCGACATCCTCAAGCTTATGGTATCCACATCAATACCTACGCTATTGCAACGCCAGATTGGTTGTCTTCGTTTTCTTATTTAGTTCTTAAAAGGACTATCGGCTATATGTCATGCCTGTAGTTGCAACAGCACAGGCCATCGGCGCTGAGAAGATGTTCACCACGCCACTTTAACGGTTACCATGTTATAGGTGGAAATAACCAAATTCGACGTTGATTTAAAATGGGATTTCTTTGGTCCCTGCTCTTGGGAATGGACACATACTGAGAAATGCTCCTACCATTATTGCCGATTCCAACGGAAATCAATGGTAAAAAAATTTACATATATCCGGCCGTCCGTTCCTGAGCCATAACCGGTAACCTGGCAACGGGATGATCTGTCACTAACACATTTACAACTATTGATTACTAATTTACACCTAAATTGGCTCATATTGTTTGGAGTTGTATCTGTCGCAATATGTGTCGAATGGTTCCTAGGCGACGGTTCCCTCTGTCTACAACTTAGAACATCATTTGGATGTTTTCATCATAAATTTCAGGAACAAAAGGGCTTTTTGCCGAATGTTTCGTATTATCTATGGTAAATCCAACAATATTACACATTATAAGTAAGCAGCCGTAAACGGCAAACCAGGTGCAATATATACATAGATTATTCTTTAGCGCATGGTGGATACCTTGGCGGTCCTTATAAACACTAATTCCAGAGTTTCTGTAACAAGGTAAAATATAGATCTGTTTTAGAAAAATACTAGGTAGGTTTGTAGTAGTCATGGACAAATTAAGCATTTGCAACTCAGCGCGTCGAGGGCATTCTAAGGGACGCTAAACTGCGAAATCCGTGTAGCACATCACAGAAGCTACCTACCGTATCTCGTAAGCGAAACAAAAGCTTTTCCGTTAGCGCTCCCCCAGATCGCAGTTGCTCAATTTTGAAGATACAGCCATAATTTTGGAACGATTCGACTCAGCACCATGAGCTGATTCAGAAAACATGTACGCTCAGTAACAAAAATTTTCGAAAAAAAAATTTTTCTCGAACCGCATTGAGCAGCTAAATCGAACGGTGGTTCAATCAGCTAATCGGTTACCGCGTTAAGAAGTTATTTTCATTTATAGTAGACTTGGCATTTAAGGGACATCAACTTTTGCAAAGGCCTATATTAAGGGAATTACACTGAATTTTTGTACATATCTAAGCAACCGGCGATGAGACAACCTGCATTCGATAGATAATCTTAGAGCCTATTGCATGATGCTTTTTCATCTCATTATTTCTCTAACAGACATATTAGCTCAAAGATATTTTGTAACGCGAAATCGTGCAATTAAGGGACACCCAAAATTCCACGAAACTTTACAGAAAACATCAACATACACAAAATAATGCAATGATAAAGCAACAATTACGCACGTTATCACTGCTGACGGTGTGGTTTCCGACGTTTTTTAGTTTTGCCATGTCCAAAAATACACCACAATTTCAGTTTATCTGCGTGAAACAATTCGAGTTTCGTTACTTAAACTTGCCAATGCAAATAGCGTGCCAATTATAGTAGTAGTTATCTTTATAAATATATCAGGGAATAACCGGAACCAGCAACCGGAACTGTCCATTTAAACCGGATCCTGGTCTTCGAGATTTATATGTAGTAAAACAGATGAAGGAAGAAATTAAGGCATAGTAGATTTAAAATGTATTAAAAATAACTTTTACATTAAACTTAATGTATTGCGATGGCGTTATTGCCTTGCTGAAACTTTAATGAAACTGAGGAAGCTAATAATGTTTATTTATTGATCAGAGCCAAAGCAAAAAAATGCATTCCACTATCACACCCTTGATACACTGCGTCAAACTGAATGTTCTTACAACGCATGGAGTGTAGAATAAACACTTTCGCTCTGTCTCCAGTCGCTGCCCTTTACTACACATACGTTTGTTGCATGTTTTTCTGTAAGAAATTTGAAATTATTGGATTATATGGTTCTAAGCGAAAATAATAGAAGATAGTTTTTTGATCAGTGGTCAGAGACACTGTTTATGTGCGAGTAAATTTAAGGTGACCCCACCACCACTGCTATTTTGTATTTTTGCATAAAATTCGTTACGGAACGCTTTTTGGTCAATTGAAATTCGGCGTAAAAGTGATCGCAAACACAGCGCTTGCGATTGAAATCTGACCATTTTGCGTTTGCGAAAGTTCAAGTAAAATTACCCAAATTTTTGAGAAAGAAAATTTGTCGATTTGATTGTAACTTCACTTTCGCATTAAATTTGTTCGCTAACACGGAATAATACATTTAAATGCTAATGCAATAGGGAACAGAATTTCTGCAAACTGAAATCCCCGATTCTGTATTGTTCGAGCACAAGGTCTAATTTCTTGCTCTTGAATTTGATTTTGTCAATTTTCGGTTAGCGAAAAACCGAATGAAATTAAGCCTTTTTCGGTTACAAGGGTTTGCGATTCGATATCGGTAATGACAAAATAGATGGTTGGCGGGGTCACCCTAAGTTTACTCAGGCATTAGGCTAGCGTTGGGCAAACAGTGCCCGTCAGTTACATGATAATGGTGATAACTTTCTAATCAGAATGCTATAAATGAGACACACTGTGATGCTGCTCGCACAGTTTCAATAAATACAGTTCTTTGCCAAGAAAGCAGTTTCTAGCTGCGTTGCAGATACACGTTAGTTTACTTCAATTTAGACTGATTTACCAAGTTTACAAGCGCATTGGCGGGTGCCTGACGCAATTTATGTTAGCCAAGCATACCCTAAGTACTTCTGCGTAAGCCATACTCTGTTACCGAGTTGGACCGGTTTAATTCAAACGTATCCCACAGATTTCTGGATGTGTAAAATAGCTGCTACAAGCATCGACCTGGTTTGATTCAACAAACTCCTGCAGGTTATTATGAAAAATTCCAACTGAAATTATGTGCCCTACTTAAGTTTCAAACGGCAAATTGCTCAGTTAATCTTTTGTTTTGCTTGGTTGTATTGGAGCTTGATCATTGTATAATATATATTACATATGTTTGGATCACAGATGAATCAAAAAAAGTGGAAAATTTCAGAAAACTTTTTAAACCGGAATTCCGGTTCCGGTATTGGTTTTGCCCTTTGCCGGAACCGCAACCGTAGCACGATTTTCGCCGGAACCGGAATGCTATAAATGAGACACACTGTGATGCTGCTCGCACAGTTTCAATAAATACAGTTCTTTGCCAAGAAAGCAGTTTCTAGCTGCGTTGCAGATAACGTTACTTTACTTCAATGTAGACTGATTACTAACGTAAATTGCTGAGTTACTTTTTATTTAGGTTGGTTGTACTGGAACTTGATCATTGTATACATATATATGTTTAGACCACAGATTAAGCAAAAATGTGGAAAATTTCAAATAAAATTTTTAAACCGGAATTCCGATGTAAAGCGTCCGGGCTGGTGAGATGTGGGTCGAATAGTCTCTTGTGCTTCCCGAATACGTCAAGAGATTTTTGCGGAAGTATATATTGGATAGAGACTGCTGAGAATTTCTGTTGAACTACGTTGAGACCGAATTGGCTCGTGATCAAACCCTAATTCAGGACTTGGCCTGTACTCGCTTAAACTAATATCATAAAGTATTTTAATGTCCCGTATTAATGCACTAAAGAATTGGAGGTATTTAACGGACAACAAATTTCAATAAAAACCATGTTCCTTAATACCCAAACCATGTCTCTAACTACCCGTTTTTCGCCAAAACTGGAACGTCAATCAGGTTTGGGGGTTTGTACGCCAATATGCTTAAAATATTTCAAAAATTCACGTCACTAGATAGAAAAATCTATAGCAAAACTTAAAACAAAAAATATTTAGATCGCTTAACTGCAACTCGCGGCACGATCGCTTAAACTTTCGATACAAATCGGCAGCGATTAAAATTGTTTTTTAGTGTCCGGCTATTATAACGTTCAGCCTGTAGTACAAAGTGTACGAACAATTATATTAAAAAAAATACTAAGTTAGCAAATCAAATGCACACATGGTTTTTTGTACAGTATTGCGAAGCTGTTCACCTTGGAACCACGGTGAAAAATATTCGCGGACGTTATTACTGTCTAATGCTATGACATTATGAGTGTTCAGTCGCAGTGTTGTGTACATTATCAGCATATCTACACACAGTTCGCGCCACAATTGAGTTACGAGCGATTGAAACCCACAAAATCATGCATAAATCAAAGGGGATCCGAGAGCTTGTAGTATTAAGCTAGAACGGGTATATTGGTCATAGATACATTCAAACAAATCTGACCATTTTCAGAATCCTCCAAAACATTTGTACCAACAAATGCAACGACTTATAACATTACGTTGAAAATCCCGGAATCGTTGGAAAGGTCGGGGAGAGGTCTCATGAGATACAGGACCATTCCAAAAAGGGTACATCGGTCATATATACATTCAAATGAATGACTCAATTGTTTTCAGTGACCCCAAATAAAGGACTACAAGCTATCGTAAAAGACCCCATAAGAATATCTATAGAAAAAATTGCACGGACGGACGTATGGGAAACCAGTGTGCATACAAAGAAATAATGCTTACTCGCTTCGCTCGCTACGCAACTGCAATATAATTGCACAAAAACACGGCGTTCTCTGCCCAAATACCCGCAGCATCATTATGACCGCCAAGACCGGCAGATGCTGACCAGTTCTGTGATCCGGAGTACAGCCTAAAAGAAAGTCGAGCGTGACAAGGCATACCAATGGCATATTTAGTGCACTCATAGAAGTGGGCTAATGCGGCTAAACCAAAGCTATGAGTGGGCGCATGTGAGTACAGCGTCAAACCTTTAGCCCGTCGTGTACATACCTGAGCAGCACTAGGCGCTATCGTCAAAATTACTACATGGGTGCTGTCTAAAACACACCGCTATGCCCTTGACTAGGCGATATTACCAAGATTTGGTGGGCGCTGTCCAACTTAGTCCCTTTTTGTGTTCCTGGGTTAACCAAATAAATGACGAGATTGCTTTGTTTGTTGGACGTTGTTTCAAACAATGCCTAGCGGGCGCTGTCTATAAAACACTTTCGTTAGTGTGTAACCGTCTGAAAATTGTGTGGTTCTTTGACTCAACGCAATCAAGACGATCACGTCGGTTTGTGCTTTACGAAAGTGTATCACGTGATAGTCGCTCGGAAAGTATCCTCTATAATAAAGCTAATATAGTAGGTTGGTTCTGAAATGTAGAACGGTGAACTTGAAAGCGATCAGTATAGCTTTGTAGTTCTTTGAAACATTTTATAAGCCAGCGGGTGCGGGCGCAGTCATCTACGGGATCTAATTTGTTGTTGCCACTTGGAAGGGTCCACTTCCAGACTAAACACATCACCATATATTAGTCTCAACACAAACCACTTTTTTCTTTAATCCGACATATTCAAAAGGTAAAAGCTCGAGAATTCGCTGCAGAACCTACTCCAAACGCGGGGTGCTAGATTTGAAAAAGGCACAGTGGTACAGAGTTCATTCCGTGGTGACGTAGTTAAAAAGGCTGAAATTCAGTTTTGTATATAAGGCAAAAAGTATATTGACCTGTTGGTCCTTTTGTATTCGACTGCGAATTTATAACAAACAACTGCAATACAAAATGTCTGTCGCTAGCTCGCGACTCGCTCGGAATTCATTCTGTTGCAAAAACATCGAAATGCTACAGTCATTTTAGGCGGGTACTGTCTCAGCAAAAGATCAGAGCTTGTCGGTGTATTAGCAATGAAGGGTAATTTTAGGCGAAGCCTGAATCATGGCACTATTTTTATATTATTGGAACACGAAAAATAGCATGGCTCCAGTCACAGCCATTGCTTGCAAGTAACTTTTAAGCTTGGTAGTAAAATGGCTGAACACAAGTTGCATAAAAACTCTAATTTCACAGCTTGGATTTTGCTACAGTTACGGACAGAAATAAAAGCTGTTCACTTGGTATTCGCCAAAATGCTTTTGCCACAAATGCAATATACTGCAAATCACAAAATAGCAGCACTTTATAGTAATAAGAAAATACCTGGAGCTATTTTTGTTACGATAGAGATTCAATTCTAATCTGATTACGATCAAAATGGAGACGCGAGATCACCTGTAAGTGTGATAGCGCTAGTTATACAATCAGACTTGGCGAAAAATATGGCAAAGCGTTTGAGATAAAATACCGTTTATTAATGAAGACGCGGTGACAGAAATCGAAGTTTTTATCAATTTCAACCTAATTCTCTAATTAGATCTCACAAGGGCTGCGCCTAATCTGACGGTTTGAGCGGGTCAACATTTTAGATAGAGACGTTCGATTTCTCCAAAAATTTCGCTCGAAAATTTTATTATGCTCGATCGCTAAAAAGTCAACAATTATATCCGCCAAGGACTCGTCAACCTGATATCAACAATACTGTGGATCCTCAACAACAAGTTTACATCCAGAGTCTCGATCAAAAATAACTGCAATTGAAATCGATGGAAACTTTATAAAAACTTGGAATTTAATTCTACCTGACTCCATGTGGCTTTAATAGCAGCTAAATACAAGTCGATCGAAATTTCGGTCATATCGATTCTGATTTTTTACTTTGCACTTATTTCTGGCCCCGGCTGTATAGCGATGCAACCTGCTTATGTGCCAGAATAAAGAAATCCAGAGAAGTGTTCATATTCGTGGTAGACCGCAAAACAACGATTTCGTCATCTGGGTCCCTGCTGGGAATCCGTTGGCCGAAAATTAAATGCCTATAATGTTTTCTCGCATCAATTATTGAGTTCTCCTTAAAATACATTTTCATGCACACAGTTTACAGATAATACATAATAATACTGAGCATCAATAACATCTGAAAGCTCCTGGACAAGACCCCAACACCAGGCCGTGTAGCAATAATTATAAATGAGAAAGTATTACTTTTGAGCGTTTGAATCGACCCATATTATGTACTGAATGGATGCTAAATACTAAATATTTAAAGAACAAAGCGAAGGAGAATTGAAACAATTTCAGTGCTAAATGCAATGAGCGTTTTATGGTTCGTTTCACGGCGATTTCCGCATGGCGATATCGCCGAAAGTTGACCGTCGACCACGTTTCACTCGATAACCACACCGGGGCGGTACTCCTTGCCGCTGTTCTAGTTATCTGCTTGCGACTTCGTTTGACGAATTTATACAATTCCGCATACCAATATCGCGATTATTATTATTGTCGATCGTTGCAAGTCGGCCACTTTCTGTCTGAACCGGTATCGCGCGTTCACTCTGTGGCGTTATTTTGCCGATTCCCACGCCTGGAGCAGCAGGCGTAGATAACGCTGACGTGGATGCCATTAGCGTAAAATCCTTCACTACTTCGGTAAACGTAGCATCGTCTAAAGCGCAAAATGTGACATCTGACAAAACGTTTCTTTGATCACAATAACCAGAGACTGCAAAAAAGGCATCTCGTGAACTCTTCTATCTGGTTCCGTCTAAATCTTAATCGCTCATGTGTGCCGCTCACATTAGTTTATCGTACTAACACCGGATACGTTCGGTTATTGTGCCATACGATATTTACAGCAATAAGGGTCTGTCGCGTTTACAATACAAACGAGTAGGTTTGAAAAATTTTACTAGAATCTCGCAAGCGAGGAAAAACGGAGCGAGCGTAGTTTCACTTTTAAGTTATCATTTTGTGTAATCAGTCGTATCAGGTTGTGTTTCATTACCACCCTAAATCCTCAAGTACCCTGAATTAATTTAAAATCCTAAAACATCGCCAACCCTAAACACATCTAAAATAACTGACAACGCATCAAGTATTTGTGCTGGTCTCTGCATAACTAAACCATCGTATGCAGAGTACCAAAGCCTACTGGCCTTGTCCGCAGAGGGGGGACCAACACTTTTCGAATCCCCCATGTTCCTGAGATTTCCCCCATGTCAGCCCAACCCCCACACTCGGCCGAAACCGACATGTTCAACTAAATCCAAAATTTTTAGTCTGAAAACTTATGTTTTTTATTTGCAAATTGTTTTTAAACATTAATTACCACTATTTATAATGCTAAAACGTCGTTTTAAAGTTTCAAAACGGCAGTAAAACTACATGAAAATATTATTTTAATATTTTTATGCAAAATTTATTCCCCAACTTTAAAATTACGCCGATAATGAACATGGGGCCCTCTAAGTTCCTCCCCCCCCACTTTTCGGTGGGTTATGGACAGGCCATGCCTTTATAGACCATCTTTGGTACACTGTACGCAATACATAACCAAACTATACTGTGATAGACTATGTTCTCAAAAATTAGGTTCATTTATGCTATTAAAAACCTTTGAAAGGCATGAAATATTCCTGCTGATCTACATATAACCAGAGCATTGTATTCAGCATACCGAAATACCTCTATACACTATTTCTGATGCCATGTACAAAACTACTGAAGACAGACTATTTTTTGGGAATCGCGCTCATTAACCGTAAATCTATTAAAACCCCATAAAAGACATTATATATACTCGATGGACCCTATATTACCATATCATTGTAATCAGCCTTCAAAAAAACTATATAGCGCATTCTTGATACATAATCAACGAAATAAAAACATCTTGAAAATCGGGTTCGTCCACCGCTAATCATTGAATCCCCATGAAAAAGTATAATATACTCAAGTTGGACCGTACCTTCTTAACCTGCTTGCTCTCATTATCATGTAAAACACGCAATAACCTGCCCAACTCTGAAAACTTTTTTGTCAAAGGGTCGCCGAACTATATTCTGGCCTACAACAACCAAGGGAGTGCAGCTGCCACAAAAAGATCTGGTCAGTAAGTTTGCAAATCTCAATGAGTTGACTCAGAACAGTACAAAAGTTTCGACAGGAAGTCTATGGGCTGCGAAACACTGGTACCCGTATGGCGATATTTGGCAGAAACCCTTAAAATCCTGTTTTTTTGCCATTTTGATGCGAAATAGGGACGGAGCTGTTCGCGTTCAACTAAAGGGCACATCTCCAGCACTTTTGCTCTCGAAACAAAAATTTTGTCGAAATGGATCCAGCCGAAGACGACTTATGAATGACAGACAAAAAATGTTCACCATTTCTTCGCTTCAATAAAATTTAATAAATACAAAATAACATCAAACAACCATGAACGAACGCGCAGATAAGGCTTACATTTATTGTGCCGTGTAATGTAGCTATCAACTAGATGCTTCGCACGGGCTGTTGTGTTGGGTCATATGTTCAACCTGAAGCCAGTTACCTTGTGATCCATGCTTCTATGGTCACGCGTTAATTTGTGAACCTGCATAATCACGACCATGGCATATAAATTCATCTTTTGTCAATTCACATCAATGGAATAAACGACATATCGAGGACTTCAATGACATTTTCTTAGTGCCATAATGATTAATGTTAGCAGCAACATTTACTTGGTTCTAATAAAAAGCGACTCTAAATGTAAAAATTAAGATGTTGGTGTGAGTTGAACCAACACCTTATGTATTGCTAGGACGGGAAAGCACGACAGGCTACTCCACCGGGTTCTAACAAATGTGTCCTGCATTACACGAAAAGCTATCTACCCGAATTTTGCTGTTAGAGCCAGCAAAACCGTTACAAAACTATTACGGAAAGACTTGCGTCCCCTTTTATATCATAGCCCATGCATCTTTCTTGTTTGTTCAGGCAGTGTTTAAAAAAATCCTAAAGATTGTAGCAGCAGTTGTTTAGTTTCTTCAAACGTTACGCAGCAGCAGAGGAACAATAATTAATGGTTGTCATTACCTAACGCAAACCTAATAGTAAAAGATTATTGAAATACATTTTCTAGGACTGCAAACTCAGACAACTCTAAGAGAAAATACGAATAGATACTACCCTTTTAGCAGATTTGCCATAACTAAGAAAACTGGAGTTAGACGCCTTCGGATCTGAATTTATCGAAGGAACGCTTACCAAATCCCGACCATTCATCGTCCTCCCGTATTTCGGAATTAAGCTTGGCAAGACGGAGTCTGCAAAACAAAACAAAATTCTACCGAAAACAAAGAAGCATCGCAGCAATTTGTTTTAAGCTTCGAAGCCGTTCCAACAGCGCAATCAGAATTTGCGTGGCATCATATTTTGTTCACACTTTTTTGATGTTTGAAACACAGAAATTGTAAGGACAATCTAATTCACAAATTATAAAAAAACTGTTTTTGAACAAAAATACCCGGTATTATTATCATCCATTCAAAATCGACTGCTGCCGAATACGTAACGTTCTAACAGTATTTATTATTTAGAAATTAGCAATAACTTTGTCTTTTCCGACAAATCACTTCATCTGATCAAACCGTATTGATTATCAGCGATTCTTGCTGTTTAACTTCTTTTGCTGATTAACTGAATAAATTTATTGATACCTGCCTACATGGCTTCCAAGGATTTGCCATGTAGCTAGTTTTTTCTAGTCTGCTGTAAGCTGCGCACTCATTAGTTGTGTCCATTTGTAAAGGTTTATCCATAGGAATCCGTCGGTCGGATCCAGGCAACATGTCACATAGGTAGGTGGGTGCGGGGCTCCAGGGCAGGCGACACCTCGGGCGGGGTGGGTGGTGCGGCGCCCTGGGGGCGGGGGCTGCGGTGCTTCGCGACGGCGGCACCTAGGGGACGAGACGTTCGTCGCCTTGAAAGGAGAGGCCTGCTGCCTCGGGGTGGTGGGGTTGCGGCACCTCAGCGGGTGCTATGGCGCCTCGGCAGGTGCAGCGTTTCGGGACAGGGGGGCGAAACCACGGATGGGTGGCACGTTCGGGGTTACGGAGCCTAGACAACGATTGCGGAACCTAAGAAGTGCGAGCGGTAAGCTTCCGGACAGGAATGTGGCGCCTCAGGCGGAGGTGCGGTGCTTTTAGAAGGTGCAGCACCTTGAAAGGTACCGACCTCGGGGGATGGAAATTTGGACGTGCAGTACCTTGGGAGGAGGGGCACTGAGTGGAGCGCAGCGGGGACACCTCGGGATTCTTCTACCGCGAAATCCAGGATCCGCCACTGCCTAGAAATTTACTGGATATTATAGGTGGCAAACAGCCACGTTTTTCAAGTCCTTGCTCCACTCGGCTCTTCGTCAAAGCTCTTCTTCTCGGTTCGGCTTTTCCGATAACAAGCTAGAATTAACTCAGGCTACCAACAACAAAAGTTTGCGGCTTCCTAATATTAAGAGAACACATATGCAACCCCTGAAATAAACTATTATAGTCGTTTAAGAGCCGAGCAGATGTATTCTCTACTGCTCTTGCTTTTGGCATACTATTGTGCTATAACATCACTTGTTATAATAAATGCTTGTTGTTGTACAAGAAAGCTTTTAAGAGCCAAACTCAGATTTTCCCTATACACTAGACTCCTCTCTCTCAAACATATCTTGGGCTCTGGCTACGCTCTTCATATATCATGACAGACTCGGCTCGGCTCTAGAACTGAGCCGAGCCTAGAGCCCAAATTCTTAATTGCATTGAAACTTCGTCGTTATTTTTTCACGTTAATTTAACCCTGAATCTGAAGTAGATCTCGTATCCATGTAAAAGAATTTATACAAGGCATAACGCTACGATGTAAAATGCATTTCATGTAAAATCTTTGAACAAGATTTGAACAGTTTAATTTTATGTTCACCGTGTTACAAAATACGTTTTAATGAACTGGTTGTGCTACACAAGGTTCCCTTATAATAGCCACAAACACGTATGACTACGGTAATTTTGCCGGAGATGCATACATAAGCAAACGGAAGTGTAAGCCAAATTCAACTTTTTCAAATACCTACGGAAATTATAAATTAAAAAAGTCTTAAAATAAAAATTTTAAGCAGAAAAATAAATTTTGTCTGCGCCATTTTTAACCACTGTACACAAAGTGTCTTAAAAATCAAAGATTAGTTTTATTCAGACTTCATTATGCACTATAATTATATGTTCATGAGGCATATATCTGTTCATGAGGCCCTGCGTAGGCTACAGCAATGTATCTCTATAGTAGTTGTTGACAATACCGGAGTTGCCAATCAAATTGCTTGCATAAAGGAGCGTACTAGCTATACAACTAATGTTCGTAGAGCTCGAGTTTGCTGTGACGCCTCAAATCACAAAATCAACTCACAGCGTAACGATGTCCGCGTTTTCCGCGTCCATAGCGATATCGAGTGGCGTCTGGCCACCGTCAATTGTTCGCAGTTGCTGATTCGCACCACGCTTCAATAACTGACACAGAAGGCTGCAAAAGCAAAATTACTCGTCGTGAAAGTATTTCTGAACGCTGAAATTAGGTTAAAGTTTGGTGGTTATTTCATACTTATGCAGTAGTTTGATGTATAATTTCAAATTTTCTTGTCAACGTTCAATAATAAATTCAGAGCAAACTTAAATAATTGTCGCGGTGGGTGGTTATCCGCCGTTTAAATGACTACTTTACTCCGATTGAACTGCAGGTGAGGACATCGACTATTAGGATTGGGTGCGGAGGACGACTATTTGGAGAGGAATCAACGACTATTCCAAGCGAGGCTCAAGGACAACTTCGAGTGGGAAATCATTCGGATTCAGTTTTTAGAACGGGGGGAAGTCCATTGAGAAGCGGTCAGTTGCCCCCTGCTACACTCATAAGGTTAAATAAATTCATGTTTATTATACAATTCTGACTTATGTAAACTACCAAAATTATACTTGCTGGCATGCGCTGTGGATCCCCCAGTTCGGAACTGGGGAGCCGAAAATATCTATGGGGTGGTTCTCTAGTTCATTTGGGAGTCCTCCCAGTTGAACAGGTTGATCAATAGCAACTGTTAGAAAACGTCAAAAACGTGTAATTTAGCAACTGACTGCAAATGCGGTTTCATAAGTTAGTCGGTAGTGAAACTACATTTGTGAGCGGAGCTTGGGCTGTGGCATTACGAATGTACTCAATTTTATGTTCTTGTAACTACATTGCATAGGGCATAGGGCTTTATCATTGGTAAAAATATTATATTTGAATTCTTCGACCCAAAAACCCTATAATGGTTTGATCAAAACGATTCTATTTCAATAAATAACACAAATATTGCAAAATTCTCTATTTTAGCTGCATAAGCTTAACTAATTAGCTAATTACTAATTAACCACTCAAAATTTCTTAATCCCAAATATCAGGTGCACACTCTGACATGATAGGCTTTCAAACAAAAAAAAGTTTTTTTAAAATCCGTTCAGTGGTTCTTGAGATCCGTCGGACCGAACGAACGAACGGACGGACATCGACCTTTTTACTCCCAGACAGAAAATAAAAACGCTTCGCTCGGGTTCGCCGAGCTCCGCTCAACAATTTTTTGTGGTTTTTAGCCTTGCAGGGGAAAGATGTGGATTTTTAGTCGAAATACGAAAAATTCATGTATTTTTAGCCCATCAGAGAAAAATTCGGTAATTTTAGTTATCAGGGAAAGCATCTGTAGTATCTCTGTTGCATGAACTGGACGAAGCCAAACTTTACCCCGGGGCATGAGCTGTGAAACCTGAGGCAGGTGGAAATACCTGGCCCCCATTTGGAGAAGCCAGCAACTACAACTATGAAACATGGCTGGAATATTTATTTGCGCCAGAAAACAATAATTAAATACGAAAGCTATCATTGTGTTGGGTTTCTTATTTTAGAAAAAAAACTTCATTCCATGTGTCGACCACACAGATATTGATAATAACAATTAACACCACTGAATAGTTCGGACGTTATTTATTTTCCTAAATTCATTGTTAACAAAAATACCTCAGGTTACGCGTCCAATTAGACGCGCTATGAATTCATTTTAATTCCGCTGGCTCCACACCAATCAGCTCATCAGACTTAAAATTTTATTGTGCACAGCCTTTCATAATCACACAAACCCACCAGTTTCAAAAGAAATACATATTAGAGTAAGAGTATAATTACAGATAAAAATATAATACCCAGTGTTTCCGGTAAGACATGCAATGTGCAATGCTGTGAGGCCATCGGAATCTTGAACGTTCAGCTTGGCGCCGTTCAGCAGGAGATATTCAACGATTTCTGGGCTTTCCTGAATTATTGATACAAACATCTGGCGATAAACCAACGCGTGGGTCAGATAACTGCAAACCACTGCCAAAACTCTATTGGACTGGTGGAAGTGTGAAACGAAGTAAAATTATATACCGAAAAATCGATGTTCCTCATTAGATATGCGGAGTTTAGTTAGTTGGTCGTTAAGTTACGCATTTTTATCATTATCTCACAATAATTTGTGGATCCTTCTGCTCAATTGGGAGATGTTCCAGATAAATTTGTGGGAGTCGCTCTCGTGTATTTTCGGTTTACTTGGCCTTGATTTGGTGGATCGCCAGGTATGTAGAACAAGTCAGGGTTATTGGCTATACCAAGTGTTTATGATGGCTCCTTGAAAAGAGTATCAAAACTCGTGCCATATAAACACACCGGACGTGATGCGACCTATTTTGAGCTTACCCCATTGGTTGCGGCGGTTGCCCCCTCATTTTGTGGGGTTCTTGGTTTTGTGATAACAATTTTTAAGATCCACCCAGTTTTGGAGTACGTTTAAAAATTTTTCTGGAGCCCTCTTACAAAACTAGGCGGGTCGAGAAAATTTTTTTCAAAGGATCCTCTAAAACTGAGTGGAGGAGATCGCAACAATTTTGTCTGCAAATCCACGTCCCCCAATAGTGAGGGGTAACCCCTGAACCAGGGGATAAGATCAAAATGATTCGCGTCATGAACGGCCGGTTTATATGGCGATGGCGAAAAGTGTTATACTCTTCTCAAGAAGCCATCACAAACTCTTGGTTTTACCAACTCGTGTGAACTAATGCCCTGAAAATTTCTAAGGTCGTGTATCAATATCTATTTGCAATATTTTAAAACAATCTCCACAGACTTTTCTGAAACAAATGTTGAAACAGATGGTCTATCGCTCCAGCTTTTGCGTTTTGATGAGCGACTGAGCTGTTATCTATGCCCAAACAGCAACTAAACTTAGAGGGAAATTTTGGGATAAAGTAGACACGAATAATGGGAAATCAACTGGGAACGACAACAGAAAATAAACGATAGGATCACTAGCGATGGGTAATACAAGGCAAGGGCTAGTTACAAACACGGAACTGGGAGTAGCAGTTATCGCTAAATTTCTAGAGCTTTGACACAACTTTCACGGGAAATGAGCGCCACTCGCTCAAAAGTCTATGTAACGATAACACTCAATAATCCTTAGTCCAACTGCTACTTTTTCGTCGAAAAAATCCTACAAAACGCAGCTCCTGAGATAAAAACATCTGACAGTGCCGTAATGAAAAATCAACTGAACTGAATCTTATCAAATCTTAAATCTCACCGTCTGCACGGCTTCAAACAACGGAGTCCTGTGAGCGGCGTCAGGACACGTGGAATTGACGTTGGCACCCCGCGCTAGTGCGGTCACAATGCCGCCCATATTCTTGGCACTCACAGCTTCGTAGAGCGATCGATTGAGCAGCGATACTGTTGACCGGGACACAATTTGACCTTGCGTCGCGTCTGGTTCTGTTAAAACACTAGCGCCAACACCGTTTCAACAAATTATGACAATAAATATGGACTACGCAGCTGGGATGTATGAAGGCCCCTGACTTTTATAACAATAAATCTTAAAACATACCGCTGATATTCTATAAACTATTACGATTTCGAAAGTCAAAAGTGGAACGCTCATCAGATTAATATTCCGTATGGTATTAGGCCAATTCGCCAAAAGCTATGTACTTCGAATAGTTTAGATTAAGATAGTTTAAGCATAGAAAAGCCATAAATATTCTCAAGGGAACGTCAATTTCACAGTAACAAACACATTGAAAACTGCGAATTATTTTAAAAATAATTAGAAAAACACCTACTTTTCGCCTTGCTGTCAGCAAGATTCGAGTCAGACCCGGCCGAGCTAAGTTTGGTCTCGCGAATGGTTGACTCCGAGTCGGCGCCTGAAAAATTGGGTTTATACTGTAAAGTATTGACTGACTATTGGTACTGACAAAATTGTGGCAAAACATTTAATTACGAATTCATGAGATGTCGATTTGATTTTATTTAAAAACAGCAAAAATATTTACCGTAACACTTTTTATTCGACTACCTAATTTTCATAACAATGTTCTTTCAAACTCTAACTAAACCAGAAAAGTTATTGCACTAATATTTTGCGTAAAGACATCATGCTGAAATGACAGGAAATCGCACACAAATACATTATTAGCTTGGACGACTACATTAATATATTATAAAGAATTTTAAAACCTCCATCATTCAGTTTTCCAAACAAGGTACAAAAATTCTTTGAGTCGCTTTACATTACATAGCATATAGAAATTATCTCCAAAACGTAGCAAAAGTTACTTATAAAACGAAGAATTCTTACCTACTTCAAAAGACACTTTCTCCAAACTAAGCGACTCAGTGGAACAATTCTAAAATCCTTGTAGTGTTCTGATGTTTTATCCCAGGCGAAATAAAGCTGTAACGATGTATTATCGTGGGAACTATTCCGGTGGGAATATACAAGCATTGCGTCATCTGTTTATCATGTGTGTATTCATGTATGTGTCGTGTAATTTATTCCCCTCATACATTCATTACATTCATGTGTTTATGACGGCATAATTTATGTGTAATTGTTGGTTTGTTTATTACATGTGGTTCGTGTATAGTACGTGTAACTATGCATATGTGATGCAAGTGTGTGTAATTGTTTGTTCATTGCGTGTGAGTCGTGTGTATTGCCAGAAAATTGCAATAGTTTTTGAGATAGAATTTTCCCAGCACATTTCAACAGAATTTTTAAGAACTACAGAAATGGAATTAAAGTGGACAGGGGGATGGTTTGGCCATATGCGGATTTTGATTCGAAATGCCATAGGGCACGTTGTAGATTATACATACCAAATTTGGCATCATTTGGCCCACCCGTTAAGGAGTTACGGACCTCATCCCCTCTGCAATTTCTGGTCCTAATAATTTTGCTAATTCTTGTAATTATTAAGATTAAGAGAGTGTAAAACAATTAAAAATTGTAAAATTTGTGTGTCAAGGCTGTGGTTTACTTACCTATCGGATTTGAGTGTAAGCCCTGGGTGCCTTAAGTATTACACTTACATTAGCGGAAATGTAAGTGTATTTCTGCTGGATTTTCCAAAATTTTGTTTTGAGTTAGGGATTCCGAGAATTTTATAAAAAGATATTCTCTAACGCGCAAATTTTCGTTTAAGTTTGGGAGCGGATTTCTCAATTCCAAGAATTTCTAATTCTTAAATGTGTAAACCTCGCTTTAGAGAAATTCCCAGGTTTCTGGTCCGGGATAAAAGTTTATTTAAGCTCACGCGCGCTAAGCTTAGGCAATTCAGTTCATTACAATCGGTGATCAAAGTGGTGCAACATTTGTGTGTACTATCAATCGGTGCTATTGCTATACTATTGTGAACGTAAGTATATTTTCTTATATATCTATATGTTCATTGTATGTGAGAAGTGTAATAAAATTTTGGGTGGAGATTGTGGCTTCGGATATTTCACATTTGTCTTAGAAGCTAAGACAACTCCTGAACCATCGTTGGGCCTTAGTCTACTGTACGACCCCGCTCTACGAATACAATTACTTTACGCTAGGACTCACGCGGGCTACATTTTGGTGCCGCAAGCCTGGACGAGGAAGTCTTAAGCATAAGAACTTAGGAAATATAATCTGGATTCTGAGACTTATATTGAAAAAGCTTATCGTCGATATACAGGTGGTCCACGTGAGTCGAAATCTAAGATAAATAAGTTAGTTCTGGAAGCGATGCCAAATTCAACAGTAGCTACTCCCGGGGGTTCCCAACCTGTTGCTGCAACCTCGGGGGGTTATCAATCCGATCACCGCCTTATTCCGAGTCAGTATGGTTATAGGTCTATCGAGATTAAAAATATACCCCTCTATGCGGGAAATTTCGGGGACGATTTTGAGGAATGGCTAAGCACCTTTGAGAGAATTGCATTGGCCAACGAGTGGGACCATACTGAGATGGCCCGATTATTACCTGCATATTTACGGGATGAAGCAGCGCGCAAGTGGGAGTCCATCCCCCCTGGCATACAGAAAAATTACAGTATGGTACGGCAGTCGCTTAAAGAGTACCTAATAACTAAGGAAACTGCTAATCAATATAGCATTCAACTGCGGACGAGAAGCCAAGGGCCGAATGAGCCCGTGGAAATTTATGCACGAGATATAGAGCGCTTAGTGAGGAAGGCTTATCCAACCATTGAGGGGGACAGTAGAGATCGACTTGCTATGGACAACTTTCTGAATGGGCTCAAGGGCTCTATCAAGAGGTTTGTCATGACGTCAAATCCTACTTCTATGCAGGCAGCCATTTCGAGAGCATGTGAGCAAGAGTGCTATGAGAGGATGGACCAGCCTTCCCATTTAAGTAACTCTAGAATGGAAGCTATGTTTACTGATGCTAAGAAAATGGAGTTTCCTAATGTTTTGGAGAGAAAAATGGATGATATGCTAAGGGTAAATAGGGAATTGCTTCAAGCCGTAGTCAGTCTTAAGGACAACAACAATAACAATTTTCGCAACAACTTTGATCAAAATCGAAATAGGATGACAAACGACGGTCGAAAAATCTGTGATTTCTGTAGAAGGCCAGGTCATATAAAATTCAATTGCCCGCAACGGCGTCAAAACTTTTCTCAAAATAGATCTATGCAAAATTTAAATAGATGGCCACCAAATCGAGCTCCTCAGCCCTTCTGGCGTCCGAGTAATTTTCAAGGTAATAATCAACAGAGACCGGAACCGAACAGGTGGCAAAATATTTCCCCTCAGTTGAATCAATGTCAGGGCAATGGGGGAAGCCAATCCCGATGTAATGATGAGCGCCAAATATCAAATCGTTGGATGGATATGGAGCAAACGAATGACTGGAAAGCCGAAGTTTTGCGACTTAGGGAGCAAAACGAAAGGTTAGCTAATAGGATTATGGAATCTGATACCACGCCCAAATCACCGCACTCTGCTATGATGTGCCATTTCCGAAACCGTGGGGCGGAGAACCGGGGATATACTATATTTGTAGAGATGACATATTATGATAACCAAATCGATCTACCGAGCCGAGAGTGTCTGACTCAAGATATAAGTAAGGAAAATTTATGTGATACGACCAAAATTTATGAGTACCCGTACAGTGCCAAGTTAATAAATTACAGGAAATACGGTGTTTATAATTTAATTTATGATCAGGTAGTTTTACACTGCATTGACCTGAATCACTTGAATAATCAAATTAGGAATATTGAATTCACCACATTTATTTTATATTACAGAAGAATGTGCGACAATCCTTTGGCAGTCCCCGTGGTTGCCGGGCGAGGTGCGGCGAATGGAGGTGTACCCCCAGGTCCATGTTGGGCTCCTCGTAGGGCCTACCCAGAGCGGAAAACCATATGTCCGGGTGAAAAACATCGGGCCATCGTCGAAGCAGCGGAGGACCCGAGGTGCATTTGGGTGTCTTTGACAAAAGAAAAGTGTTACATGGATCTGATAAATGCCTGCATCCCTTATGTGGACGAACTCCTCGTCTTACGAGAAGACGAAATTTGGACGAAAAAGCGTGTGGTCGTTGTTATGGCAGGCCAGCCTCTACGCGGGGAAGTTATAGGTATTCCATCACCGCGACAATACAACGTTTGGCTGGTAGACGTTGGAAGGGGGAATTTATGCGATATTGACGAAGTATATGAAATGCCGCGTCATCCGGTATTGGTCAATACACCCCCTCAGTGTTTTCGAGTAGAGCTGAGTAACATTATGCCACCTCATGGGCGAATGGAGTTTGGCTCGTATTCGTTTAGTTTACTCCAGCGTCTGGTGAATCAGGAGGTTTTTCTGAATTTTGTTGGGTTGGCGACCCGCGATTCTTTTGTCGTAGAAATGACACTAGGGCTGCGATACGGCGTAAGCGAAATGCTTGTTGCTCACGGTCAG
>JASANE010000802.1:0-10085 GCA_030248225.1 Trileptium ribeirensis
ACCTTATGGGGGACAGAATATAATGGGGGACAAAATATAATACGACACCGTCTGTTAACTGAAAGTTTCTGTGCCATTTGAAGGCTGAACTTGCAGACAATGCTGATCAACGGTAGATGTTAGACACTGGCTCCTGTAGACTTCATGTGATAATCCGGGCATTCCAAGCTGGATGTAAGTGGTTGGGTATAATATATAGAATATAAATGTGTTCCAGATTTCATTGTATTGGCTCCTTAAAGACACTCCGACCCTTAAACTGGTGCAACTTAAAAGGAAACATAATTAAACTTAATTTGTATTTACAATTTTAATTGTATAAATGTCCTCAAAAATCTATATTGTCCTGAAATTTAATCGAGCTGCGGGCACTCTATATGTATGATTTTTTACTTGTCTGCTGCTTTAGCATAGATACTATTGTGCAATTTTGAGACTACGATCAAAACCATACAACGAACGTCTCAGCGCATATTAAAATACTTAGCACTCCGAGTTTAGCACTGACGATATTATCAAAAAGTAGCCAAATTATCAACACGTGCTACTAGTACCTAATCTCGTCAGCGAGAGTGAAACGGAACAAGCTTGGTTTCAGCAAGTACTAATTTTATTATGTACCTAATCACTTGAAGCAAGCTTTGTGTTTGATATATAACAATTGAAAAAGCACTAAGTATTCGCGCTAGTCTCTAGATAACTAAACTACAGTATTGAGTGTACCGAAAAACCTATACATAGAACATTCTGCGTACCATGCACTCAATAATTTGAAAAATCACGATTTCTGGCAAAGTTGTAGATTTGGATTTTTCGACACGAAGTGTCGCAAAATATGGGCAGCGAAAGACTGGTACAGATATGATCAGATTTGTCCAAGAACCCTAAATACCCGTTTTCTACCAGTTTGACCTGGAATACGGGGTCGGAGCTGTTCGCGTTCAACTGATTATCACATCGCCATCAATTTTGCGAATCGGACTACATATTGAGATAGACAAAACAAATTTTCTTTTTCCCAGCACCCTCAGTGAAAACTCCGCTCGCTCCGTGACAATTATGGCCAGGAATCTCGGGTGTTGGATTCCGGCAATAATGTGAACCCAGCCGCTCAAATCTTATCGGTGCCGACCCTGGGACACCATGGATTTACATCTATGCAGCTCTAATATTCTTGGATTGGGTTTGGCAAACAAGACCACATCATCGAATACAGTATATAAAGTCAGTATGAGTGTGAACCAGTGTCACACCCTTCTACTAAATTTTAGCATAGATTATTAATACAACTGGCCGAGAATACACAAATTACCCTAGCGCTCTCTGTTTCAGCTCTAAAAATGGCACAAATGTGCCGATCAATCTAGCTATTCTACGCATATATTGGAAAGACTGACGCAAAGCTACTTTTCAATTTCTCTAATAAACAAATAACGTCTACGCTGTTTTGGTGAAATAGACATTTTTATAGAACAGACTGCAACGTCTGATGAAAATCTGTTACAAAAAAAAACAATAACTTAATAAAATGTTGCGTAGAAATATTTAAAGCTTAGGCAACCAAATGTGAGCACCGACTGTCGGATATGAGCACGGAATTTTGCGCGGATGCTTAAAAGGCAATGTCAAATATTGCTAGTGTTTTTGTTTCAGCCGCAAACGCCAGATATAATGGGAACCATCCTTCTCTACATCGCTAGCTTGTACGAAGCATTTTCCACAATCTAATGGACAGTAATACGAAACCGAAATTCTGCGATCCCAGATTAAACCTAGATCGGTCGGATGCAAGTATTGTATGCTAGCCGCTACGCTATTTACAAGCTATTGCTAGGTTGCTTAAAGGATCTCACAACGGGAACGAACAACGCACGCCGCCCAACAAAATCAATACCTAATAAATGTGTCAGTATACGAACAAGAGGGATAAACACTGGATTAATCTAGTGACACGCCGCTTACAGATTAGATTTAACCATGGCTGGAAATTTAATCTTACGAACAAGGATTAAGCTATAAGAATAATACCTAAATCATAACAGCTGCTTACTGCAGACATTACTCAGCCACACATTCATTCAGGAATAACGAGTAGCTGGTGAAATGCTTTCCGGGTTGTCTGTTGAATCCCGTGTTGGATTTAACCTCTTGATGGAGCAATAATAGCCTAAATTATATCTACCGCTGCCTTGTAATGCGTTCCAAAATATTGAAACGTTTTCAATCTAGTCATTGCGCTCGCTATCAAACAGAATTCCTCAATTTTATACTTGCAACTGTTGTCGTTAAAAATGAATAAAAATGTTGTCAACCTCAGTCGAGCTCAATTAAAAAATCATTATTAAATACACACAACAATTATAGATATAAAATATGGCATGTATATCTCTGCATATATAATAAATTTATTACGTATCAGCGGCATGACAAAAAGTGTCCAATATTCCTCATTTTTAATACTACTGGTTCTTGATCGATGAAGCTTTTAGTTTAGCGATTTGTCGCAAATAGAGCAGGGTTTCTGAGCTTCGATTTGACCCTAAACCACAGAAGCCCCGTAAAAACCATATCCCATGTAACTCTTTAGGGGAGCATTGCGCATGAATTGCTAATCGATTTTAGTTGAAATTCACCGAAATGACGCAGTAAACTTTGTTAAAACGACTATTTTACTAATCCATACAGCAATCTTCGTTTAGTCTAATTATATATTGCAATCCCAAACTCATAAAATATCCGAAAGAAGTTACTGCGAAAACGTACTCACACCCTTTTTTTACAGTGAACTGTAGTACAGAATTCTGTTGGGAAGGCAACACAAAGTCCACAATTATTATTTGCCCAATGATCAAAAAACACACTGTAACAACAACGATTAACAGGAGGTGTCTCAAAAAATTGCATGAAAACGTAAACTTTTGTACAAAACGTTATAAAATCTCGAATCACTCGTCGAACAGCGATGGAAACGGAATGACCGCGGCTGCCAACGCTCGTTGACAATTCAGGGCGCACCAAAACTGTAACAGGAGGTGTCTCAAAAAATTGCATGAAAACGTAAACTTTTGTACAAAACGTAATAAATACTCGAATGACTCGTCGAACAGCGATGGAAACGGAATGACCGCGGCTACCAACGCTCGTTGACAATTCAGGGCGCACCAAATTAAGCGCTACCCGAGCCTTGTTCAACGTCCAATAAAGACAATATTAATACACACTCCATACATTAACCACAACCTGAGTGTCATTTTCTGCACACATCTTAAAACAACGTAGACCTTTTATTTCTTCACAAAAAGTGGAAACAGCCGAAATTTACAAAACACATATTTCAGCAAAATCAAAATTTGGTGAGTCATTTTTACGGTGTAGCCACCCTAGCGCATTATGCACATTAGGGCTGAAAGCGGGTCGTTGGTCTACTGGCATGGATTTTACCGCGGGTCACTGTGGGCAACAGCTCAAATGTTCTGGCCCGTTTGACCAGTATACAAATGTTGACATCAAACGTAAAAGTTTTCGTGTGTCAAAGGCAAAATTTAACGAAAACAAATAAATTGTCCTCACAGGTCACGGTCAAGGGGCAAGCAATTACGTTCACAGGTTACGGATCACGGGTCATTATACATTGAACCGTTTCCAGTGGCAGCTTACATACACAGCCGTTGCATTACCATGCGAAGCAAACCATGGATTAGCATTGCTTTTAATACAATCAGCAAACACGAAACCCCTTTGAACACAACTAACTTTCTGCGGTACAACTAAGGATAACAATGCCAAATTTGACTTTAAGCTTTATTCGTTAGCAGCGACCCCATGGGGTACAAGCCTTATACCGGATGTAGGTTTAAACCTGTAGAGCCAACAGTATAAATAATCCTACAATCCTATTATACACATCCATCAGGAGCAAGGGATCACGTACTCAAAATTTGAAAACTTCACCCGTAAGGATAGAAATATTTAAACATTCGCTTATAGTTCGTAAATGGCTACGCTGACAAAAACTTATGTAGCAGAGTTTGTTGTACGTGTAGCTCTGGATAGTATCCGTTGATAATCTCCATTTGAAGTAGGCGATTAAGAAAAGTGACAGTGGACAGATAAATAACCACAATCGCAAGATCTCCATTTTGTGTCGGTTTTATAATAAATTAGCCAGAAAATCACAAGAACAATGCATACTTGCGACAATTCGTGTTAACTATGAAACGTTTTTACAAAACGGACAAAAAGAATCAATTTTTTACACCTTTGACCGCTGTTTGAGGAAACCCTGCCCGTTCGGTCGCAAATATGCCAGCAACGGCGGTCAAGTGTTGTCAGAAAGTCCAGCGTGTTGCAAGACATTACCAGCACCCGATGATCCACTTCCTGGAACGGAATCAATGAGAAAAATTATTGCTTGATTATTATAAAAGGGTCCAACTTAAATTTATTATACCTTTTCCTGGGGTTTCAAAATGATTTAAGGTCGACGAACTCAATTGCCAAAACATAGTGCTTTTTCATTAAGCTAGGTTATTGATTGCGTTAAGGGCATTAAGAATGGCATATAGTTTTATTAAATACTGAATACTATTATTTATTTATCTAGAGTCCTGCGTGCACATTTAACGCCTGATTTCATTGGGTGAATGAACCCGATTCCCGAATATAGTCTGTCTGCACATGAGCACAGGACATCTAGAATTGCCTATACAGGTTCTTCGGTACGCTGGTTATCTAGAGACCAGGGTGAATACTTCATGCTTTTTCAGTTGTTTTTGATGGGTTTAGGGTCGACGATGCTTTAGCGCTGTAATAGGTTTCCGATTACCGAGGTTTTAATGTAAGTATATATTAAACATAAAGCCTGTTACAACTGATTACAAAATGACCCACTTGATGAAACCACACTCGATTCTTTTCGCCCTCGCTTTCGAGATACTGGTGTAAAATGATCACATGATAATTTAAAAGTTAAAACATTAACAAACTAACTATATTTATATATAGTTATTGCTACATAATTTCGATATTCATAAGGCAACAAAAAGTAGACTGCTATATTATGTAAATACGAGGAATCCATCCAGAACCTCGTCCCGGCATAATGTTGACTGTATTATATATTAAACTACTGATCAACAAGACTACCGTAAGTCAATACGAGGAATCCTGCCAGAACCTCGTCCCGGCATAATGGCGGCTGTATTATATCTTAAACAACTGTTCAACAAAACTAAAGTCCATGAACATACAACATCCATCGCGATTGGGACATGGTACAGTAGGCAATTGAATCAAAATAACATTTTGACTGGTTATCGGACGCTGAAACATTTGTTGCTTATCTATTTCGACAAGAGAGATCCTTGTGTAGCACAAAATGTTTTTCTATAGCGATGTGTTATTACTGTCCAGTTAAATTTAAATTTTTATTAACGCAAAAGCTTATATAAGATATTTGCAGTCCTGCACTTGTCTTACAATCACCTTCTAATAAAAATTCAGAATGTCTTTATATTATCTTCTTAGACAGCTCAATTATTTTCCTAACATTTTAATCAAGTAAACCCATTGGAATTGTTTAATATGATTTCAGGCTAACAAAGTACTTAATTTCTCACTGAATTACTGCCCAAATTAGAATGCCACGTTTCTATTTTCATATGTTAGTACTTCGCAGATCAGTCGTAATATGAAGTTGTTGTCGAAAAAGCAAACTTACTTATGTGATTTCAAACACACACGTGCAATAATAAACCTTGTCAATAATTGGAACGTTAGAACTTTCGACAGTCTAAAAGGAACTCCAAGCTATCCACATAAAATACTATCCAATCACCCAATCAGCTTTCGGATCAGGTGTGTAGGAGCTCCATCGAGTTTCACGACATCTTGGTATCCCTCCGGTCGTCCACCACTCCTGCTGAACCAAGCATCGATGACGGTAGTAATTATTATTCACTTTCGTTGCTTTAGTTTTCGGTGAAAATTCATGGCTCGCCATTATGTCGTTGTCACTGTTTGTTGCCGACTCCATCGCTGCAAGAGAACCAGTTTCATCATCACGTCGTCCATCTACAGATGATACCACGCACAGATTTTCAATTTTATAAAACTGAGTGCTCATATCGTCGACTACTTCATTGAGACGTTGTATCTTAGTTTTCGTCGGACGCATAGCATCTCCTTAAACACAAGAATATCGAATATGATACCACGCACAGATTTTCAATTTTATAAAACTGAGTGCTCATATCGTCGACTACTTCATTGAGACGTTGTATCTTAGTTTTCGTCGGACGCATAGCATCTCCTTATGCAGCGTTTACGTTATAAAGAACCCACCATGTGAAAGTTTTGTCCACCCTGGGTGTCTCTGCCACCATCAATTATGTGGTGTTTTGGACACCATGGTGTTTATGATGGTATTTTCAGATAGTATGCATAGGCAGTGTACCGTCGGTGATAGTACGGTGTAGACTACACCATAAATTTTATATGGTGTTAGCTACACATGCTGTTATTAACACGTAGTATATAATGCGTTTGTGCATGGTGTCCTTGACACCATCAGTAAAAAAACAATAGGTAGATTAAGACACCATAGCTACGTTAATAGTGTCTCATACACCATCTTTTGCATTACATAGTGTGGGTATATACCGTATACCACTGGATGGTGTGGTCTAGACCATAGGGGGACAAAACTTTCACATGGGGGGTCCTTTATAACGTAAACGCCGCATTAAACACAAGAATATCGAATATGATACCACGCACAGATTTTCAATTTTATAAAACTGAGTGCTCATATCGTCGACTACTTCATTAGAGGACGTTGTATCTCTAGTTTTTGTTGGACGCATAGCATCTCCTTAAACACATAGAATATTGAATATTAACTGGTTTGCCATACGGAAAAAATAAATATATTCACCGTTGCGAAAAGGTAGTAGAAAATATTAATTATTTTTATGCAATTTTAATTTTTAACCGCTGCAGCGGTAGACATCTGCAATGATTCCACAATACATGCAATTAGTTGCTCAATTCGTTGAAAGTCTGTGCGTGGTATCATATTCGACACTTTTGTGTTTAAAGGAGATGCTATGCGTCCGACGGAAAACTAAGTTACAACGTCTCAATGAAGTAGTTGACGATATCAGGACTTACTTTTATAAAATTGAAAATCTGTGCGTGGTATCATCTGTAGATGGGGACGACGTGATGATCTTACGGGTCCTCTTGCAGCCTGATGGAGTCGGGGCAACGGAGCAAAAAAAACTACATCATGGCGAGCCACTAATTTTCACCGAAAACTAAAGCAACGAAAGTGAATAATAATTACTACCGTTATTGATGCTTGGTTCCCCATTTCCGGTGGATGTCGGAGGGATACCAAGATGTCGTGAAACTCGATGAATTTCCTTCACACTTATCCGAACGTTTATTGGGCGATAAAATAGTATTTTATGTGGATAGATTTGTGTTCCCTCTATGCCTTTCAAAAATTGAATAGTGTTCAATTATTTATAAAGGTCTCATTATTGAATGTGTGTGTTTGAAATCACATAAATAAGTTTGCTTTTTCAGACAACAACTTCATATTACGACTGATCTGCGAAGTACTAACATATGAAAATAGAAACGTGGCATTCTAATTTGGGCAGTAATTCAGTGAGAAATTAAGTACTTTGTTAGCCTGAAATCATATTAAACAATTCCAATGGGTTTACTTGACTAAAATGTTAGGAAAATAATTGAGCTGTCTAAGAAGATAATATAAAGACATTCTGAATTTTTATTAAAGGGTTATCGTAAGACAAGTGCAGGACTGCCCCGATCTTATATAAGCTTTTGCGTTAATAAAAATTTAAATTTAACTGGACAGTAATATTAAAAAAAAATAGAAAAACATTTTGTGCTACACAAGGATCTCTCTTGTCGAAAATAGACAAAGCAAATAAAAATGTTTCAGTGTCTGATAACCAGTCAAAATGTTATTTTGATTCAATTGCCTACTGTACCATGTCCCAAATCGCGATGGGATGTTGTATGTTCATGGACTTTAGTTTTGTTGAACAGTTGTTTAAGATATAGAGCAGCCGACATCATGCCGGGACGAGGTTCTGGCAGGATTCCCTCGTATTGACTTACGGTAGTCTTGTTGATCAGTAGTTTAGAATATATAATACAGTCAACATTATGCCGGGACGAGGTTCTGGATGGATTCCTCGTATTTACATAATATAGCAGTCTACTTTTATTAAAATACTGAATACTATTATTTATTTATCTAGAGTCCTGCGTGCACATTTAACGCCTGATTTCATTGGGTGAATGAACCCGATTCCCGAATATAGTCTGCTCTGCACATGAACACAGGCACATCTAGAATTGCCTATACAGGTTCTTCGGTACGCTGGTTATCTAGAGACCAGGGCCGTGAATACTTCATGCGTTTTCAGTTGTTTTTGATGGGTTTAGGATCGACGATGCTTTAGCGCTGTAATAGGTTTCCGATTACCGAGGTTTTAATGTCAAGTATATATTAAACATAAAGCCTGTTACAACTGATTACAAAATGACCCACTTGATGAAACCACACTCGATTCTTTTCGCCCTCGCTTTCGAGATACTGGTGTAAAGTGATCACATGATAATTTAAACGATAAAAAACATAACAAACTAACTATATTTATATATAGTTATTGCTACATAATTTCGATATTCATAAGGCAACAAAAAGTAGACTGCTATATTATGTAAATACGAGGAATCCATCCAGAACCTCGTTCGCGCAGGATGTCTCACTGTATGATATATTCAAACTAACTGATCAACAAGACTAACCGTAAGTCAATACGAGGAATCCTGCCAGAACCTCGTCCCGGCATAATGGCGGCTGTATTATATCTTAAACAACTGTTCAACAAAACTAAAGTCCATGAACATACAACATCCATCGCGATTGGGACATGGTACAGTAGGGCAATTGATGATAAAAATAACATTTTGACTGGTTATCGAACGCTTAAAACATTTGTTGCTTATCTATTTCGACAAGAGAAATTCCTTGTGTAGCACAAAATGTTTTTCTATAGCGATGTGTTATTACTGTCCAGTTAAATTTAAATTTTTATTAACGCAAAAGCTTATATAAGATATTTGCAGTCCTGCACTTGTCTTACAATCACCTTCTAATAAAAATTCAGAATGTCTTTATATTATTTTCTATAGTCAATTATTTCCCTAACATTTTAGTCAGTAAAACCCATTGGAATCGTTTAATATGATTTCAGGCTAACAAAGTACTTGAATTTCTCACTGAATTACTGCCCAAATGAATGCCACGTTTCTATTTTCATATGTTAATACTTCGGATATTAGTTGAATATGAAGTTGTTGTCGAAAAAGCAAACTTACTTATGTGATTTCAAACACACACGTGCAATAATAAACCTTGTCAAATTGGACGCTTAAGAACTTTCGACAGTCTAAAAGGAACTCCAAGCTATCCACATAAAATACTATCCAATCACCCAATCAGCTTTCGGATCAGGTGTGTAGGAGTTTATTCGAGTTTCACGACATCGGCATCCTCCGTCGTCCACCACTCCTGCTGAACCAAGCATCGATGACGGTAGTAATTATTATTCACTTTCGTTGCTTTAGTTTTCGGTGAAAATTCATGGCTCGCCATTATGTCGTTGTCACTGTTTGTTGCCGACTCCATCGCTGCAAGAGAACCAGTTTCATCATCACGTCGTCCATCTACAGATGATACCACGCACAGATTTTCAATTTTATAAAACTGAGTGCTCATATCGTCGACTACTTCATTGATACGTTTAATTTAGTTTTCGTCGGACGCATAGCATCTCCTTAAACACAAGAATATCGAATATGATACCACGCACAATTTTTAACTAATTGAGCAACTAATTGCATGTATTGTGGAATCATTGCAGATGTCTATCGCTGCAGCGGTTAAAAATTAAAATTGCATAAAAATAATTAATATTTGCTATGACCTTTTCGCAACTGTAAATATATTAGCATACGTAACTGAACGAGTACCATACATA
>JASANE010000803.1:0-44018 GCA_030248225.1 Trileptium ribeirensis
GAACCGGGGGGTACCTCCGTTTTGCCTGGGGGCAGCCGGAAATGCCCGCCCCCCGCCCCACTTTGGACTAGCCAGAAACTAAAACTAAACTTGCTAACACATGGTAGGTAAACATAGTAAACAAGTAAACAAATCAAAATTATGCAAATCAGGTAAGTAAAAACAAATTTTATAAATTTTAAGATTTGAGTTTGGGTGGGGAGCGAAATAATAAAGATTTTGGTGAAATACAATTTTAAAACTAAGTTTTATGGAATTTAGGACACTGGGACTCTTAGTACCCTACCGAACCCCCAACAGTGTTATACTTTATAATTTCGATGGGGTAGAGGTTGGATGGGGAATTGCTTATGACGGCTATCGGAATTAAAAGGGGGCGGGATTCGTGACCGAAGATTGTGTGGTTAGAGGAGTGGCCAGTAAAATGCCTGTGGGGATATATGAATGGCGCGCGTTGTTGCTTTTTGTGATCAGTGCTCGTGCCCTATATTTTGCGTTGCGCCGCGGTGCTGCTCTAGTCACTTGTTCCTGATAATAAACACCAAACCACTTGACAAGAATATTTTATTACAAAACAAATTAAAAGATTAAGGCACACAACGTTTACCACCGGTAGGTTGATTTCGCGGTGCTATTCTTTAGTACCCGATAAGCTAGATTACGCTAAGGCTCCACCGGTAACTTATCCACAATTTCCACTTTAGATTTTTATGCCGCTCGGCCACAAGATTGTCTCTCACTCGACCATCCCGATTCCTATACTTTTAAGATCAAGTTATGTACTATTCTATTAAACCTCTTGTGAGGTTAGCACAAATACCCCCTATTGGCTGACAGCTGTACGAGTAACTAGGTACCTCACCCTAAGTCCTTAGAATTAGACTAATACGATTCTTATTTAGTTGGCTACGGTTTGAGCGATAACAAGTTAAGTTTTGGTTAGCTATTACTTTGATACTACTCTTGTAAGTTGATGCAGCAATACCCCCGACTGGCTGGTAAACTGCACGATTATATGATTACCTTAACCTAGACCTAGGATTTACACTACTACCTGCCAATTATATTAAACAAGCCATCCCCGACTGGCTGACGAACTACGTTAAATACAACTGCGTAGTAGCGGTCGACTACTATTCAGTCAAAACTTTTCAGAAGATAAGCCCCCGACTGGTTGGCCTATCGCTCAGTTTAGGATAAAGGTAGTCGAGGTGGTGATCCGATTCCACACCCCTTACTCGCAAGATCTATTCAAGACTAGCACTCCTTGGCAAGCCGACCCCGACTGGCTGCCGATCCGACACGTCTCACTACTACCCAACGAACCCACCTACTATTCTCGCCTTGGCTTTCTCACTCGACACTAAGGGCCAAATTCTTAATTATCACTAACTAGTATCGGTTACTTTACCATCACCCCTATTAAACAAGTTATAAGCCTCTCCGTTTTTATAGGGAACAATATATATTATTGGAGTTATATATATTGCCGTAATTTATAATACTTAGTTGTGAAGCAAATCTTTCTTCCACTTCCATTCTTTCATAAAATCAACCACCTGTAAAGCCAAATGCAAGACTCACTAGATACTCGGAGTTCAGCGTACTTCTTTAAGCACCAAAAAACAAAAGCCGATAATAATCGTTCCCTCATGCAATTCTTTGCGTAATAATCGTTAAGTCTCAATAAGTAAGTCAGAACATCAAGCAAAATGTTCCAACGACCTCATATAATTATAAGCCTGGTACATCTGCGATACATAAACAATGACGTAAACTACACATATATATGCTGACGTCGTCGGTTAGCTATGTAACCGATCCGGATAAAACAATATATTAAATATATTGTTAAATATATATTAATAAATAAAAATCATTAATAACGCTTTCAATCGGTAAGCCACCAGTATCTTCGATCTCGAAACTACAACTACTCAACTAAAACAAAATTCCATTAAGCATAATTTAGCTAATACACAAAACAAGTAGAAAATATGTAAATCAGGTATATTGTATTTTATAAACTTAAATTTTTATGATTTGGTTTTGGGTGGGGAACATATAATAAATAAAATTTTAAACTGAAATTTGCAGGATTTGGGACCCTGGGGACCCTTAGTAGCCTACTAGGCCCTTGACAAACAGTAAGCTATACACGTCATGATTATACTAAGCTACCTTAATATTAGTAGCTATGTCGGCGAACTCCAATTAAATTAAAACAACTAATACCAAACATAATTCTTTCTGCTAGAAGGAGGTAAACATTCAGGCTCGGATAAGCTGCGGGTAATTCTTTTACGCATAAATATTAAGCATGTCCCTGCTATAACTAACAAGTTACTTCTAACAACCTACCGAGTCCTCAGTGTGGCAACGAAACTCCAAAACAAACACAAAAGTAAAATTAAAACAATGCTAACTTCTGTTAGTAGTAGCATAACTTGACGCAATTTATTAGCAAGAAAACAAATGAAAAGAAGGAAACAAGAACAAAATAACAAGGACGCAGAAGGGAGGGCATATATATTACGTATTACGTGTTGTTATTTTGATGTTATTAACTTTGTTTTTAGGTATGTTACCCATGCCCGCACGTCATTGGCTGTACTAAACGCGACACCAAACTCTTAGTAATTTCACGTAAACTCCAAAACTTTTACGTAAATTAAACACTTTTACGACGAACACTAACAAGAATAATTTTTGTTCTTGTTCAGAATATAAAAGCTTACTTCAATATGCAACACGGGCTTACTAGGAGTGTGTTAGGCTGGTGCTTTTTTCTACACCTATAAATTTTTCAATTTTCTAATATTCAACTAAAGGCCGGCATATCACTCTCGCATTGGTGCTCCCTATCGTCCTCATGGCATATGATCGCAGCTTTGCGGAATATCTATATAATTTGTTATATGAATTCCACCTAGCTATGTATTAATATTATATAAATATATTACAACCTATATTTCCTGATATTTTCCTGTATAACTATATATGTACTCCAAAACCTAAATTTTTCACTTAAATCTATCTAAAATACATTTTTTCTTTTCAAACACACTATTTTCTAAAACATAATTCATAGTTACTCACCCTTTTTCCCTTAAATCAAAATTAAACCAAATTCCACATTTTCTCAATTTATCATTTTTTACCAAAATTCAACTACCCCCACTCCCCCAAAATCAAACCATATCTCTCAAATTTTTATATCTTTTCCCTATAATCCCATACATTCATTCGTTTAACCTACCCCTTTCTCTTTTTTCAACTTGTTATAAATTTAACATTTTATTAAAATTTTCATTTTCTCCATTTTTCATATTTTTCAAACATCTTCCATTTATTCAAAACCCAACTCCCACTTATCAAATTCCTAATTCCAACCTCCCTATGCACCCTCTTCATTATATTGAAATTTCACCTCCAACTTCTTCCTACTTTTTCTAAACCAAACCCTACCTTCCAGTCCTATTTCTTCAAAATTTTTCATTTTTCAAATTTCAACTAATTCCTCCTCAAAAATATACCTTATAGCAAATACATTTTATATACCTCATTATTATCGGGTGTAGTTACACGGTACAGAGTAGCGTTTTCGCCGACTGGCGCTGCCTCTTGTTATTAATCGGCGAATATAGATCACTACTTTTTGCCAGGGTTATATCAGTGGTGAAGGTTGTCTTCCAGCTACGTCAATTTTAGATATATCTGAAATAGACACATATTTGGCTATCAGTTATTTCCATTTTTTAATGCTATCACGTATGGTGTTGATGTGCCTATAAACAGTCGATCCGAGTATAATATTCGTTATGGTCGTGGTAATTTGTCTGGTTGGCACGTAGGTACTATGCGTTATGTTTTATATTATTAATAACATTGGCTTGTGAAAATAATGGCACAAAAAGAAATATATAATAATTATAACTGGCACCTTGAGGATTTTCTACAAAATCTCTAATTTTTTAATAAATTCTGAGTTTGTAATTGGTGCCGTGAAGAAGAATTATTATAATCGGGCATATAAAAATTGGTTTCTAACTGCGTCACTATACGTGGTTTTCGATGTACACAGAGTATACCGGGAAGAAAATAAAGTGCCAGAAAAAAAGCGGGCATGGTGATAACCTCCAGGCATAAATGACCTCAGTATGCCACGGTGCCCGCGGAGGCAGGTTCCACATGTGTTTTGGTTACCATTTTTTTCACAATGAATAATGCATGTTTTCATTTCGCCATTGCAATTCGATTTTAATTCCAGTGTATCTTCAGTAACCGACGCATATGTGGTGAGGGTATGAGAACTCAAATTATTACAAATGTTCATAATCTGATTTCGTTAAACGTTCTCATAAACCTGTCGCCAATATCACCTAATCCCCTGGGGCCAATAAAAATTGAATATACGAAATATTTTTGTATACCCAAATATCATTTCAAGAATTTGGTTAGGTTTTTCTGATGACGAGTCTCCGATTTCATAATTACTTGATTAGATCCTATTACCAATGCATATGATAGCTACTTTGCTTGGACCGAAGAATGCCTTTTAAGTTGGCTTAACACCATAAACTATCAGTCATTCTATGTAACTGGACCTGTTATATTTTTACAAGGCTACTAGTCGCTTTTAGCAGTGTATCCATTCTGCAGTTAATATTTGGACGCGTAGTGATGTCGCTAATGTTAAATTTAACAATTGAGTAGTTGTTGGTTTAAGGTTACGAATTGGGCTGAAACCAAGTAAATTATAAATTATGGGTTTATAAGTTATATGAAATTAAGGTTTTACCAAAAGGTTTTACCATTTATTTTGTCGATATGCATAGAATTAATATATTCTGTCTTAATTGAACATATTATGGTTGACATTTGATGCTAATAATAATGACTGTAATTTTGTTATAGTATCGTTTTCCAATCTGGATATTTCATCGACATTCGAAGGTTATTCGTTCGATAGTGCCGTTATAGACAAAATGCCTAACACTCCTATCCCTGATGGTAACTATATATTGATATATTTCATATCATGTTTGAATTTAACTCTATCTATACATTAAAACCAACTACTAGCGATTTATTATTATTAAATATAATTCGTATTATTTGGCATTCAGTGAATTTGTGTGAATATTTTTATTATGATATGGTTATGTTTTGGATGGATAGAAGACGAGCTAGTTACTCGATATCGACGTGGACAAATAATACATCAGTTGGCAGTGACAGCAGTTGCTATTGTATTGGTGCTGGATATGTTTTTTCTTTTATCTATCGTAGTTAAATTTGGTTTTCCTTTTTCTTGTTGCGTGTTTCAACTATGGATTAGCTAATGCGCTGGAGATTCGAATGCATAACGTGTTGTGCGGAGTTAATATAGTTCGTGCTTTTTGAAGTGAAATACGACTTATGTGCGCTTGCTAGTGAGGATTAAAATGGCGGATTATAGTCTCCGTTTTATTGTGTTCGAATAGTTAGGGTTAAATGGTCATTGGTTTTTAGTGGCTATGGGGCGTTCAAGATAGTTGAGTGCAGAATGACACCAAGTTGCTCAACAGTCTCATGAGGCGCACACCGTTTCCGTATGCAGTTTTGCTAGACACCCCGGAAAACTATAAGAGTCTTACGTGACTGCGACGTTTTGCATGAACAGTCTACGCTAACTATAAATTTTGTCCGGTAGGGTCTCTCCTGAATATAGCTAAAACACGCGCCAAAATTTGAATTTCTTACCTTGGCGTCTGTCAAGAATTGTACTTGTCCAAAATTTGAATCTATCTACGATGTAGTGCTGCCAAAATTTTTACTTACTCTCGTCAGCAACTGTTAAAATTTGAATTTCTACCGTTATAGTATAAAACAAAACATCAACCGTATAAATGAGTCCGCCAGGACACTATAATCTGTCCTATATAGTCAGCCTAGACTAGACAGACTATCGAGAGAGCTACATACGGCTGCAAGGAAAAACGTATAGCTAGCTCGTGCTATAGAAGTGTCCATTGAGTGTACTTTGATAACCGCACATGACTAAGTCACGCTGCATCCAACTATCGTGAACGAGTCAAAACAATGAGTAGGTCGAGGTTTTGCAGTCTTTTCGAAGTTTAAATTAATATATAGCAATATTGTTAAACCTATCATAAAAGTGGTGCACAGTTAATTAATTTTCCGCAGAATTGTCGAGCCGCAATTTACCGACATTTATCCATGCATACAATTGGGTTTGTGTTAGTTTTTTTTCTATATTTTCGAGTGCCGTCTAGAATTGCTCTCGCAACCTGCGTGCTACGTGATGATTGATTAGTTGACCAAGCGAAGTTGTGCCGTACTCTACATTAGTGTAACAGACTGTCTTATATTGGCGCAAGGCTAAATAATTATCAACATTATGACGGTGGTCTCCAGGATACTCCCGCGTTCTTCTCCTTGTTGCTTAGATTACCCAATCCGGTTAAGTAGGTCGAGTTCCCCAGCGCGGATAAGGAATGCATGGATTACTGTACCGAACAGTTGCGGAAGGGATTGATAAGAGCCGGCAGCTAATTAAACGGGTACTTGCACTACCGACTTTGGATGTTGCATGTTTAATTATTTATTTGTCGTTATGGTAATATGTATTGTCATTGGACTTTGAACTATTTGCATTGCACCAATCAGGCTTTTTCGTCATGTTATTTTTGTCATCTTACGTTTACGTCAACGCTATGCCCTATTCAAATCCAAGTTCTGTCAAAGAAATGCTTAGAAGAATGTTGAAAGTGTCTAGAAATTATGTATAGGTTGATGGGTAAACTCGAATTCCCATATTTTTTATTTTAATCGACGCAGTGATCCGATATTTTATTATTGGTTCTGTTGTGAAAGAGATTGATAACACGACGGTTCATTTATATGTATATATATTCTGGAATTTTTAATAAAAACCTCGGATATCATAGTTTTTTCGTATCAAATCTTTAATTATTGCCAAAGCCTTGTCGTGTTGCCCACCCTACTGCATAATTTTTGAACATAATGCTAAGGCTTGATTTTTTGGTGGACAAATGCTTAATAAATTTCTGCAACAATAGTCAACAGGCTTTGGACGATTGATTGAAAAACATTGATAAGATTGAATATTAGGCTTGTGCCGATTTCTTCTAATACATACTGCTTTTAATACACCTGACGGAGACTGGTCTTAACCCTCTCATGCCGTAAGGTCCAAATGGACCAAACGCACATTGCGACTCGTTGTGTTAACTGAGTTTGTCGTATATCGTACGTTTGAACGTGCGTTGTTATTCGCTCGCATTGTGAGGTTCCTTAAGGAACCGAGCAACAGCTCTCAGATAGCTCAGTGGTTTGTGTACACAAGTTTCAATCGTACGTTTCGGGTTCGATCCCTGGCGCAGGCTTGAGTTTGTCAAACATTGCACGATACTCAAATTAATTCGGGCATGAAAGGGTTAATTAAAAATTAGCCAATCCCATAATTAAGTGAGGGCTTGGTATCGCAATATCAATAAAACCCTCTTAAATGCGCATATTTAGCTCTTTGTGCTCCCAATCCATGCATCAGTATAACAACTGTACGTCATATGTTGCGATAGGTTCGAAACCTGCGATACTCCAAAACACTATTTATAATTGCTTAAAATACGGTGCTGGTGTTCTGTACACTATGTCGTTAACGCTGTTATGCAGGCTGTACGTGGACAAAACTCATGTGGTGGGAATCTTATAACGTAAACACCATACTATTGTTTCAACTTTCTTTAAGAAAGACAAATATGTCAAAACCGCTGTGGAATATACTGCTTAATATCGGCTATAAACATCTGTAAACAGTGGTGCTCAATCGTATAAAACGGAACTACGCAGACTCCCTCGTGAAAATCTGAACGGACACTCGATGGACTGATCAAGTTTCCGTGCAATGCCAAATTTTGGAACTTCGTCATGAATACCGACAGTTGTAAACCTTCATCGCTTTCAAAGCTGTGTTTGGCTCTGTGAACTGACAAAGCACATACAACGGCATGGACGCTGAAAGCGTACCTTCTAAGTAGCCGTCTTTCAATAAGGAAATGTACGCGAGGTCGGTCAGGAATCTATATGGTGACCTATCTCCTGAGTTTATAATAGTTACCGAAGTAAAGCAAGCCTTGACACAGCCACCAACGCTTTTCAACATCCTCGTCCACTGGGTCTTGGAAACTGCTCTTAGAAACTCGGAAGATGAAGCGACAATTAACCGACAAAGCTATAAAATAACGAATTTTGACTACGTCGATGACACTGCGCTTCGGTCATACTCTGCAGCCAATATGTAACTTGATGGTTAATAGGCTTAAGTGCCAATGCAAAAAGGTGGGACTTTTCATAAACTTCAGCAAAACGAAATTCATGTTGTGTTGCTTTCCCACTTCACACGATCCTACAGTCGCGGTATAACAATCCAAAACATCAGCTGCTTCTACCTCGGATCAACACTAATACAAGAAGGATCGTCAAAAGCAGACATAGTCAATCGTGTAGTAGCAGCAGCAACAACACTTAATGGGCTAAACAAACGTCTGTGGCAGCGGTAGCAAATCAACTTTCCAACGAAGCTAAAAGTTTTTCAACCATTCTGTTATACGGTATGAGAACAATTCTGTTATGTTGCTCAGACAGATGGTCGTTAAAGTCCCTTGCTACACATGATTTGGAGCTGTTCGAGAGGCAATGCTTTAGCATGCTTTACTGGGTGTGTCTAAGCAAGCTCACGTTTTTAACAACGGCTTGTACGAAGGTATTAGAAAAACTAATCATTTGTCAACCGCCGACAGAAATAGGCGCCTTAGCTACCTTTGGTCACATACTCAGGATGTTCAATGCAGAACTTGTTAAACAGATCACACTCGCAGAATCTCAACGTATTTGGATACGACCTTGGGACAATCTGTGTTAGACGATCTGGAAAAAAGCTTTAGGGACGTGGCCTGGCGGTAATGTTGAAGTAGTGCTCTACAAATCGTAAATAAATCTGCAAAAAAAACAAGATATTTTAGGAATTGATAATCCATGAACCGACGGCTCCACACGTCAGTGGGGTCAGGTGTGATTTGATGATATATCATCTGATATCGATTGATATCATCAGCGGTGATATCAGGTGATATATATATTGAGCCTGTAATTGTATGTAAACATTGTGCCAAGGATGCAGTATAATGCTACGTTTACGCCACAAAGGACCCGCCTTGTGGAATTTTTATCCAGGTTCAGTTTGCATAACACCAATAACGATATGATCTGGTTGGCACCGTCACTATTTATCAATAACTGTACGTGGTGTCTAAAAAATTATCCACTTTTCAGTATGGTGTTGTGGACACTGTCAAATTCCAACTACTAATGATCAAGATTTTCTGGTGAATTTATCTGATTATCTTATGTTAACTGGTCTGAAAAGAGAAATTTTTCCACGATCAACGCACGAAAAACTGAAACGATGTTATAACAATTAAAATTTATTTTTGGTTAACCATCTCCGGTTTTTCCACAGGTGTATTATTTCGCAGTAAATGTTTGAACTATTATGTCCAAAGGTAAATTGAGCCCGTCAACAACAACAACAAACTGATAAGTCTCGGTATGTCTTTGGCAGTACGAAATTTATTTTGTTATATATTCAAAATTGGCAAATCCAGACCGGTAAAAGTTTTCAGTTTCATATATTTAGAAAAGAAAATACGTTTCGCGATTTTCTTGGCTCATAAGGCAACGAAATATGACGCGAGATTGCGCAAGCTGACGCAATCAGTGGCGGGTTAAGAAATTTCTGACTAGTTGGACAGTTTTGCTAAAATTCTGCAGAAAGGGGCGGTTTTTTATTTAAATGTTTTCTATTACTAGGTACCTATTTTTAATTTCCTTTCGCATATTTCACGTTTACGTGATATGCTTGGACTCTGACGGGGGCAACTGCCCCTTTCCACCCAGTGTTAGATCCGCTAGTAGGCACAATAGCCAAATATAATACTGTGTTGCGACTAATATTGCCGATACCAGTCCACATTACCTGTCGAAATATGCGACTACGATAATGTTTGCAAGTTTTGAGGTCGTTTTTAGCAGTAATTGTATAATTTGCACATATTTGCACACTTGTTTTATGTGTCTACTAGAAATGGAAGCTATCTTTTTGATTGCATTTCCATACATTATCTTCAAATTTAGGTTAGTTGCCTAATGCGGTCTAACATTATGCGAATTTAGCGCGCATGCAACATGAAAAATTGCGTAACTCCGCTTGGACTTGCTACTTGCTGTTAGCTTCTTGCTATATGTGTCGAAGGACTGTAGGCTTAGAAGGATAAGCTGTCGGCTGGGGAGGTCTACCCGATAGCTTACTTGTTTAAACGTATATAGATCTATCCCGCCCATATTTTGCCAATTTTACTCAATTTTTGATATTTCTACCCCGATATTTGCTAAAAATTTTCGACGGTGAGGGTGCGTAGCCTTCAGAGAGTAAAATGGTCTGAGGGTGAGTAAATATGGCTTGAGCTTATGAATTGGGGATCTGAGCTATAGAAGGAGAATAACCCCACCACCCACCTGTGTCGACACATATGGCTTCTCGCTAAACGTGTGGCTACATGTCGTAGAGACCGTGTGCAGAAGCACCTTTCCCAAGAATCGTTTCGGATCTCTCAAACCTGACAAATGTGCAGTTTTTGGCATGCCTTTTGACATACTATCAAAGTTGCGCACAGCACCAAGTTTGATAAGCTAAAGCGATCCTAAACACTACCTTAAAACGATTCAAAATCTTTCTTTTAAACTGCGTTAACTGCGTAATGTCACTGACAAGAGACATGTTACTTTCACTAAAAGTATATCAATTCGAAAAAATGTCGAAATCAGCTGTAACGGCACTGGGGTCAGTTGTGTGGTGTTTTTCACATCTTACAAATTGACGGTTTTAGTAGTTGAACAGTTCTGCCCGTGCGGATAATCATTTTATCAACTCTAAATACTCTACGCCATACATGTTTAAATCCGAGGTCCCACGCGGCCACTTTTCATCATCGCCAGGGATCGTCAGCCGGTCGCTGTGGGGGGCGTTCACGGGGGCGCCTGGACACCAATAGGGGGAAGCGGTGGGGCGACCTATCGTAGGGATCATCTCTGCACCCTGAAAGAAGAGGAAGTCTGACGGCTCGCGGAGAAAATCCCACTCTCCGTTATTAGCATGTATATTCTATTTTAAACTGAGAATTGTATATAGTAAAAAATGTATTTTTTTCACCATTGTGTTTGTAGTCAATAGTCAATTTTGTAATCATTTTGCGTCTAAAATCTTTTATTGTAAAAATTTTGTAACAAGCTCGATATTGATGGTTATAAAGCGACAAATTTCTAAAAGGTACTTTATATATGTATCATACTTGCTCAAGTCCGAGGGCCCAGAGAGGATAACCAGTGCCTCGAAGCATTATCTTTTCTATGTTATGGACTACTGCAAAATACGAATTTTCAGGAATCAACCCGCATTTGGTTCAAAACGGTTACAAACCCAATTTGTCACCTGCATATCTTGCCTTGACAAGTACATATACTTGCTGCAATAGTATGATTTTTGCTAAATGCCTAACATAAACACTATATATGTATTATACAAGCTCATTTTTGCTAAGTGTCTAACATAAAAACTATATATGTATCATACAAGCTTATTTTTGTTAAGTATCTAACATAAAAACTATATATATATGTATGATACATGCTCAAGTCCGAGGGCCCAGGGAGGGTAGCCAGTACCTTGAAGCATTATCTTTTCTATATTATAAACTCCTGCAAAATATGAATTTTCGGGATTCAACCCGCATTTGGTTCAAAATGGTTACAAACCCAATTTGGCATCTGCATACTTTGCCTTGCCAAGTATATATACTTGCTGCAATAGTAGGATTTTTGCTAAATGCCTAACATCAACACTACATATGTATCATACAAGCTCATTTTTGCTAAGTGCCTAACACAAAAACTATATATGTATCATACATGCTCAAGTCCGAGGGCCCAGGGAGGATAACCAGTGCCTCGAAGCATTATCTTTTCTATGTTATGAACTACTGCAAAATACGAATTTTCAGGATTCAACCCGCATTTGGTTCAAAACGGTTACAAACCCAATTTGACACCTGCATATCTTGCCTTGCCAAGTACATATACTTGCTGCAATAGTATGATTTTTGCTAAATGCCTAACATAAACACTATATATGTATTATACAAGCTCATTTTTGCTAAGTGTCTAACATAAAAACTATATATGTATCATACAAGCTCATTTTTGCTAAGTGTCTAACATAAAAACTATATATATGTATGATACATGCTCAAGTCCGAGGGCCCAGGGAGGGTAGCCAGTGTCTTGAAGCATTATCTTTTCTATATTATAAACTCCTGCAAAATATGAATTTTCGGGGTTCAACCCGCATTTGGTTCAAAATGGTTACAAACCCAATTTGGCATCTGCATACTTTGCCTTGCCAAGTATATATACTTGCTGCAATAGTAGGATTTTTGCTAAATGCCTAACATCAACACTACATATGTATCATACAAGCTCATTTTTGCTAAGTGTCAACATAAAAACTATATATATATGTATGATACATGCTCAAGTCCGAGGGCCCAGGGAGGGTAGCCAGTGTCTTGAAGCATTATCTTTTCTATATTATAAACTCCTGCAAAATATGAATTTTCGGGGTTCAACCCGCATTTGGTTCAAAATGGTTACAAACCCAATTTGGCATCTGCATACTTTGCCTTGCCAAGTATATATACTTGCTGCAATAGAGGGATTTTGCTAAATGACTAACATAAAAGCTATATAAGTGTCATACAAGCTCATTTTTGCTAAGTGCCTAACACAAAAACTATATATGTATCATACATGCTCAAGTCCGAGGGCCCAGGGAGGGTAGCCAGTGTCTTGAAGCATTATCTTTTCTATGTTATAAACTCCTGCAAAATATGAATTTTCGGGATTCAACCCGCATTTGGTTCAAAACGGTTGCAAACCCAATTTGGCACCTGCATACTTTGCCAAGTATATATACTTGCTGCAATAGTAGGATTTTTGCTAAATGCCCAACAAACTTTGATATAGGGATATAAATTTGGTTGTGTCTGTAATATTTCTTATGCTTTTTGTCACTCTAAATTTTTTTCACATGTATATTTTTGTATGATATTTTATCTAACTATCCGACCTTTGAAACGAACCTAAATCAAGAATATCGTGAGTTTTGGAGTCTCCTTTCAGGTTTTGTCTGAATGGATTTCACGGTTTCCTAAATATTAAGAGTGCTTAAAGCATCCCAGTACCTACCGTTAGGCATATGTAATCAAAGCGAACCTGGAACGACTTTAAACAAACATCATGGTAATCGAATTTTTGAAAATGAATTTCAAAATGGATTTGATTGGAAATTGAAGTCAAATTCTTTGAAAATTAACACTCTTAAACTAAAATTGTGTGTATATTACCTTGCAACCTTCTGGAACCAGAACAATATTAAAGGGCTATGTTGTCCTAGGCCTAAATCTGTCGGCATCATCATTGTCAACATGTTCCTCATGTAATGCTATACATATAAAATCCTAGCGATAGAACATAAGACGCAAAACAAATGTCGATTAGTTAGTTATATATCTGAATAAAGCGAGAGCCCATCTGAATGTAGCATTGACATGTTTGTCCCCAAAAAGACTAGACTAGATGCTTTGGTAACAGTTTTATGAGATTCACGCATTGAGCTGCACAGGCAACCATTAAGAATGTTATGTTATATCGAATGAATGGCTCGTGAGTAAGAAAACGTGATATTCCTATGCGGCCAAGTTGCGCCTGACTTTCTTGTTTTAAATCCTTGGAATCAGCCATGAAACTGTTAGTAATAACTCAAGCTCACCATAAAAATTTGTACTGAAATTCTGCCAGGGGAACACAGCTTAACGCAATAAGTTATACATGGTTGCGTTTAGGAAGCCTATGCCGAGTACCACAGGCGAATCCGAAAATTTTTCAAGATGGTGGGGGGCTGGATCTCGACCAATCCTTGATCATCCGATTGATCTAATATTTTTAGATTTTATATTTTGATAACTTTTGACCACTCAACGATCCGTCCGAACGGTCCGATAGGGAACCGCAGCCCCTCATCCCCCATGCTCCGCTAATGTCGAACACAGGAATGCCTGATTTGGAATATTCTTAATGTGGAAACTCTTATTAACTCAGTCAGTTCAAATCTATAGGCAAGCAATTTTCATAAACACAAAATAACATATGGGCTTTTGTAGTTTATAGCACACTTCTCATTTCATTCACCCCACAACTTGCACAAGTTATAGCAAAAAATCATTCCTGGAAATTGTGCATTGTGGCTCGATATCTGGCATGTGACAGATACTCTTATATAAGGTTGCATCGGTATAGATAGTGAGGTGAGAAACGCTTAAGACTGAAGAATGAATATAATTATTCACAAAAACGCCATAATCGGCAATTTTCCGGTTACGTATCCAGTTAAAGTTTAATTTATAAAATCTTCAAAAGTCCAATGAACAATTATTGTACACAACTACGATAAAATAAATGAAGTCCGAGCGCCGTTCATTATATATATCAGTTTAAAATTTATATAATTTTTAAAGCAAAGTTCGTACCATGTTTATCTTGCATTTTATATTATATACATACTTTTGTTCTGTTTCTTTCGTTTATTTTACTGGAGATTCAATTACATGCAATTGGGTCCTTGATAAGCATTTATCATCACTCTGACCAACGGAAACCCATGCATTGCATTATTGCTGTGATATACAATACAGCCTCATCACAACTCAGTATTGGGTTAAACGCTTATATCCAGGAAATTACAAATGCTTATGAATATCAGCAAACTAATGCTCCAATTCACTGTAGGTGGGTGCACGTTATTTGCTCATTTTTTGAAACCGCGATCTGAACAATGCAAAAATTTACAGCTCTACAATCGTATTCGCAGTAGGGAGAACTTGCACAAACGCAGCTTGAGCACCTGGACGTTTCTCAACTCAGAATGATCGTATGATTTCATACGATGCACCACAGCCTTCGCTAAAATACATTAAAATTAATTAGTAGACCATCGTTAAGAACATTTTTAAGAGTTATTTTATATACATTAAAAACGTAGCTATGAAGCGATATTATAAGAGATTTACTTAAAACACATTTAAGAACACGACATAATAATAATTTGATATGCAAAGCCTTAGACAACAATACGCAGCTGGTCGAGAATCGCTGTTCTTTCACCATAGATAATTGCAGTACTAATTGCATTTTGCACAAAAAATTAAAAGAGATCCTAATGCAGCTAGCTAATAGCTAAGCCAGTCTGTATTCAGCTACGTCTAGAGATAGTTCCAATTGTAGCCGGTGTATAGTAAAGATTTTGCGTTTACCAATATGCATACGGATCTAACCTCTTCAGCCGTCTAAGCCCAGCTGTATTCATTAAAGTCTTCCAATTTTTGTAACCTGTAGTTGGTGTGCTCTGAGGATATGTATGAGTCGGCCAGTGTGAATGCCTAAACTACACAAAAAACCGCATTCTTACAAGCTGTATCTACGTTATGAACAAAAATCGGATTTACAAGTTGGTGCTCGGTAGCACAAATCAAACGCTAATCAACCTAGACAAATACTTCTACTGAATTACTTTTACTGAAGAGGCTTTTATGAGATAATACATAATTAGATACTTAACGCACACCGTTTTAGTATCATGGAATGAATGGGATTAAATTTCAAACCATCAACAATAACTTATTGAAGCGCAATAAGTAGCCAACATGCGTTCAATAAAGTTATTTTTAATTTTGCATCACGTAAAGATTTGTAGGATACATGAATCAATATGCAATGGTAAAACCGTGTTTTAATAACATTTTATGCTTTTCCAGATTACACAATGTGAACCAAATGTCCAAATGCTTTTACACCAATTAAAGTCTATTTAACATTCTCAAATTTACGTAAAAATACGAGTAAAGCAGTGAGTTACCATAATGATAGTTTTTTTACAAAGAAAACTTTTAAGCACCAAAATAGGATAACATTCACACAACAATATAAAATAAATTCACGAATATAAATGATATATTACAACTAGAGAGCTTTTCGTGGTAACGCTACTAAATGTTTGGGCCAATGTAAATTTTAGTGGCGCAAATGAAATGCATGCTATGCTTTCTCGATATACTAAGCCTTAGTCAGCCTTAGTCTTACCCTAAGCTAAAGTATGTATATGAGCCACGTACTAAGCCTAATTCGAATGGCTGTCCCCCCTCCGAACACCCTGCTCTAAGCTGTTCGTTTTTCTAACAATATAACGCTACTTAAGGTAATATGGGCCAATGTTAGGATGAAGTTACGCCGGCAACCGCTAACCGTTGTTGTAGTAATGATTGTTTTCTTAAATACCGGAATAAGTAGCCAAAATATTAACGTTTTTTTGTTTGGGCTGCTCTGACTTTGCTGTATAATAGTGTACGTAGATATTCATGATCATTATTGCATTTCAAGAAAAACGGCAACATGCATTTAACTTATAGAATGCATCATTTTACGGCAATACACCAGGATGGATATGAAATGATGCCTTTGGATACACATGTTGAGCACTGTTAGATTTGTATAATCATGATTGTATTTTTATAGGTTACCTGGAAATAGGAAATAAACCTATCGACCCGTAAGGTATTGGCTTCTATTTCGTCCACAAGAATATACGATAGAGCATGAGCAAGAATGCTGTGGTTTTTTTGTCGCACAAAAATTGTTAATGGGCTATGGTCTGATCGGTTAAATCGGTTAAAGAAACGCGGAAGTCTATATCTCCTGGCTTACTATAACACTTAAATCAATCCACCAGTCATCAATATTATTTCGGTTCGAGATTAAAGCAAAAAAAACAAACAACGCGCATCGCATAAATTTAACCCCTCCTGTTGTATTTTGAGGACAGTAAAACAATCTCTTGTTGTTGATATAATGTGTTTATGTAAGCTTGACTATATTAGCAACAAGTGATGACAGAACTAATTTTGCCATATATTGAAGAGCTATACCGGAATTTTAGAGATATAAGTGGTTATAACTGTATAAGTTTGAACGGTGAGCCATTAATCTATTACGCTAAGTAGTGGCTTAAATGACTAAGTTTCGTCTACTTTATCCAAAATTTGAATGTTCAGACGCCCAATAAAATTCTACAAAAGTCAATTTTTAAAAGCGCATATTGCATATGATTCTCCAAGGCCTGTCGTCCGAATAGATACGTGATTTTGGCGGATGTAAATATTTGAAATTTCTAGAATTTATATTTTCCCAAATTTTGCCAGTTCTTAATATTTTTTGCTAAAATGCTCCTCCAATGCTTGCGAAATGATGCAAATTTATCGTTAATTACCCCAGAATACAGTATATCGGTGTGTCAATAATTATGTTTCAGTGTAAATGTCAGGCCTTGAAAAATTTACAATGTAGCAACTCATATTGACGACTGTTTATATTTGACATCGTCATTATCAACTTTCAATTGATCACATCGTACAAACACAGTGGATGTCTGAACGGTATTAGCATTAGCACTGGTCAGTAATAATGGATATTGTGAATGCAATGCGGTAGCATTGTTACGCAAAGGACCTTTTTTGCCAAAAAGCTCTTATCGTTGCTGCTGGATTATAATATCAAGTCCAGAGATCAATTTCAATATCTGCCCTGCCAAGACATGAACGATCTGCTTCACAACAATTGACTGTCTGAAACAAACACACCAAAATTTACACATGTAATATATTATAAATGTTCACTATGACACAGTTTCTGACTAGATCAATCTTTCTTTGATTAATTTCTAATATATTAAATCTTTTCTGTTTTTGTTTGCCAACTCATTTGTTAGGTTTCTGGCGAAAACCAGATTGATAAATTCCCAGGCATGTAATCGAGAATTAAAATATATCTGAAAGTTCTAAATTCAGTGGAAATCATAGTAAATTACTGCGATATAAGCTATGACGATATATATACAGAATATGAGAGGAAATAAATTAGGTTAAAGAAATAAAAAGCATTTTGGATTTTATAAACTTGCCAATAATTATCAATGACCGGTGGTTCCTATCTGAACGAAACACTCTTTATGCTAAATGATGCTAAATTTACATTTAACGATCCAATATCAATTGGTAATGAGTTTTATTAGGTTCTCCATTAATGCACAGAGTGAAAAAAGTCCAAAACAATATCACAGGCTGTTTGACAGCCGCCATAAATTTAGCTAGCAAAAATTAAACTTTGGGTCTGTAAATATTTTGTAAATGAAAAATAAAAATTGCTAAATAGAATCTGTGTCTTTTAGAAGCCATCGAAAACAACGTAGTAGACAACCCGATAGCTGCGATAAGTTTTGAAGGAAAAGAAAGTAAATTTGAATAATGACATCGGTGAATAGAATCTACATATTCATATCTACATATTATTTTTTAATCGAAATGTGTAACTGCAGTATGTGATTTAAGCGAGCCTTATTAATTCAACGAAAAATATCAAACTTAGTGCGACATTATTAAGACATCGACAATTTACTCGACTTTTCTGACATGGATTTCTACAAGAAACTAACACGACATGACATGAAGCAGACGTCATGTACACTGCACCATAGACCAGTTCTTTCAACCACTGTAATAACGAATTCTCAGTAAGCAGTGGTGATATTTTGCTTGTAAATGTATGTAAGGTAATAAATGACACCCGTATGATGTGTAGCCGTTGATCGTCATACTGTTCCCACACTTTCATGTTGTAAAGATAACGAATCTATCCAAAGACAGTTGATATGCGAAAAAAAGCATATAGTCTATCTTTGCGGTTTTTAATTCAAATAGATTGTAAAGTTAATATAGTCCAGATACCAGTGACCTTTAGAGTGCTGACCATGCGGATTGATTCCGTTTTGGTATTAGATCAACAGCTTTATAGAAAAGAAGGATAATTCATGCTCATATTTTGTAGCGAACTTATACTCTTTTAGTTGGGCTTTTTACTACATTTGGGCTGTGTCCATGGTAAAAGTATGACACCCACAGTCCAAATAGATTTCTATTCATTTCTGAATACATTTTGTGGCAGTAATATATGGCTATTTTTATTATATATCTAGCGGTCAGAATTTCTTATTCAGGGTTTGTTTTTTATTTAAAAACGTTATGTTCAACTTTCGTGGTACATTGTGAATTAGTTGGTTGAGGCGTCTTGTCAGAAAGTGGATGAACGAGTAAAAATCACAAAAGAACACCGGGGTTTTCGATTTAGCAGCAGTGCAGTTACAAATTTGAGGCTGGAAGCACTAAGCTATTCTAGGATATCTTGGTATAAAACACACTGGCTCTGGACCAAATCATTAATGATCTGTCACTTTTTTACGATTTATTCAGACTCTGATCATTTGCATTATGCTTTCTTTTGATCGGCTGTACCCGTTGTTAGGGAAACACACGGTGTCATCTCTGCTAACGTGCCTGAGATAGACTATCGTGCTTTCATGACGTCACGTTAAGACAACATTGCGCAATATATATTATTTAAAACACCATGCATTTGTTCGCCCAGTTCAGTCTTTGTTAGAGATACGTGAGCTTAGGTTGTTTTGGAGCTCACCAGCAGCTAATTTTGGCTCATATATGCGCTATCGTAGCTATATTTTTTCATTGTTTCTCCCTAAGCACAGAGTATAATCATATTGCAAGGAGATACGTGTATAATTAACTAAATGTAATATTTATAAGAACCAGATAAAATTATGTATTATAGTGGGTGCAGATGGTCCATTCAGTATCCGCCACTACTAAAAAGCTCCAAACTAGAGTCCCATAGGTGTTGTTTAAATAAATTTATTAAAAAGGCACGCTTTAGAAAATTATTAATTAGCAATAGTCAGTCGTTAACTATAATGTACTAGTACATGGCATCACGGTGACAAATGTTTCATTTTTCTCTCAGATCTTAAATCCGACCATGTCCAGTGCCTGCATAACAGTATCGATGTGATAAGATATTTATCCCTGAAAGTTGGCCAACATGTGTTTTTACATGATTGGAAGTTTAAGCCAAAACCGCCGTTGGTTGTTAGTGACCAGACTGCATTATCAATTGCGCGCATCGATGTTATGGATGCCAGTAAGTTACTAGCTGCAAGCATTTGTAATGCTCTAGACCATTAATAATAAAACTTCACTAATCAGTAACTTTATTTCTAGCAATAAAATTGACATTTTCTTTATTGGTGAAACTTAATCCACCAAGAGAGCTATTCAAGAATACTGCCCTGACAATTATCTGTACCTCGAGCATCTAAGAATTGGCGGCAGTGGTAGAGGTGTTGCCGTTATATTTCGCAGGTTACTAACATTGTCCGAAAATCGCCCAATTGAGCCTAAAACATTTGAATATTCGTGTCAAAGGTTCATTTTGAGCAATGTCGCGTTCACAGGATGTAACATATATCGACCTAGCAATAACGTTAACGGTTCTACCGTTTTGGACGAATTTTCTGATCTCATTGATGCGACAGCACCAACCAACGGCTGACAGCAGTTGTTAGTCGGCGATTTTAATATTCATTACAGTGATGGTCATGATAACTTTGCAATTCAGTTTGATGAAGTACTAAATATATTATGACCTTATTCTGCATGTTTCTAATGCGACTCATATCTCTGGTAATGTACTTGTTCTCATCATTTCATCCAGCCAAGATTTACCGAAGTGTTTTGTATTGTCTGGTGTGTCTAATCACGATATCGTCTGCTTTAAGCTATCCCCAGAGTAACCATCACACCCCAAAAAAGGTTGTGAATTTATGCAGGTGGCACTAAATTTTTACCGATGCATTTAATACTAAACTAGGATTGACTGTTGACAATTTATGTGTTACAACGGAGATTATGTTCAGCAATTTCTATAAAACTTCCACTGAATTACCTGACAGGTATGCCCCATTGGTAACGAAGACCACACTGTCTCGTCCCCACTCTCTGTTGTATGATCGCGAACGCCAAACTACTAAGGGCCAAGCACAGCGTAAGGAGCGAAATTGGCGTAAGTCTCTGGATACGTCTTCTTCTACGCTGATACTAAGATGCACTGCCGACGTGTATACTTGTATATGAAACCGCGCTATCAAAAACTACATTGATCTAAAACTAATGAATGTTGGCAGAACCGTCTCGCTGGAGCTGGCTCCAACCAATGGCGCATAATACGATCATTATTATGCAAGAAACAGCGTATACCAATGCAACAATCAGCGGAATCATTCTCTCAGTACTTTCACGACAAAGTTTATCGTATTCGGCAATCTCTGCCGCTTCCAAATATGCAAGCACCTGCCGCTAACCAAGAAGTTCTGCTCAAACGTTTCAAACCAGTACGCCGGAAAAGCTAGTCTCCATCATAGAAGCTCGTTCAAACAAGCAATGATTGCTTGACCCTATACCAATGTCAGCGATAAAGGCAATGTGATGATTTCTTAGTTCCATTTACTGTATTTGTAGACCGGTGTATTGAGGCCGGTGTTATACTTCGCTGTGAAAAGCAGTCGATCATCACTCCACTTCTGAAAAAACCGTCTTTAGATGCTAGCGACTTAGCTAATTATAGACCAATATACAATTTGACCATCGGAGGAAGTATAATTGAACAGTGTCTTGCTGCCCGCCTAGGTCTACATATGTCTATTCATAATTTGTCACCAACAAGATAATCTGCGTATAGAGCATGATAACTGAACCAAGGTTATGCACATATATATTTAGCGGAGGAATTTTGTGGTTTGAAACCTAAAATATATGCATTAAAATTTGGGGAGTTCAGGAAAAAAACGGGTAATCGGTGTTAAGAAAAATAACGTTAAGAAAGCTATAAAAATCAATAATTACGTAAACACTTTACTTAATTCTTTTCGAATGAAAGATGGAATGCATACATTCGAAAGGTTAAACATGAAACCTTTACGGGTCTTTTCGGTTATCCCCACAGGCGGAATTACAGGTTACAGATAAAATTTTGGTACCAATCGATTCAGCTTCGTAAGCTGGTTCAGAAAATAACACGACATTTTTTCTTATTTTTTGAGGTTCCAATGGTCTCGTCTCCCCATGGGAACACAAAAATTTATTTCTTCGGAATATGGTCATGTTAGGCACCGTTTGACTCGGTTTGATGAGTGAAATCTACTGGTGTGTAGTTTATTAAAATCTTCGCAACCGTAAGAGGGTAATAATGGCCCAAGTCACCCTGAGGGGAGCTACGTTATGACATTAGAAAAAAGAACAGCTTAGAGCGGTGGTTCGGGGGGCGGCAGCCCTCCGACTTAGACTTAGACTTATTATATGTCTTATAAAAGGACCTTGCCGTCGGCTAAGACTAAAGGTTCTCTTATCAAGCAGAGTCGAACAGTGCTCAACATGACAATATCCCGAAGAAAAAAATTGTGGGTTCCCAAGGAGGGACCAATGGGACCTCAAAACATCGAAAATTTTTTAGGGATGTTGGTAAAGTAAGTATTTTCTGAACCGCCTCATCGGGCTGAATCGATTGATACTAAAATCAACTCTCTAAAACCGAAAAGATCCACACTTAGTACTAAGCAGAATAAAGAATCTCGTGGTTGCTACGATGATAAGCGCTATGTATTATTGGACGGAACCACCTCGATAGCTTACGTACATTACTACATTATGGATACTTCAAATTAACGTCTTTATGTGAAGTTAAAATATCTTTGATAATATTCTATGTAGACACATATAACCACATAACATTTTCATGCCAATAATTGTATAAAGTACGTCTGTGTTCATTTATTCTAAGCTTATAGAAACCCTGTTTTAAACATGCCGGTGTACATTTACATGAAAGCAGTTAAAAGCTCCAGATTTATAACTATGGATGCGAAATTAAAAGTAGGCATACAGTAGCATCCTTGGTTATAACAATAGAAACTTATTTTCTTATTACCCACAATCCAGCAACTAATGAGCTGTTTTGATGGCTGGCGCAACCCTACTCATGAAACGAGACGTCTGGAAATGGGGCAAAATATACATTGGATAAGACGTAACATGAGCAGCACTCACTTTGAAATAATGCTCAAACCTCCGTAAAATCACGAATGGAATATTACAACGGTTTACTTATTTGATGCTTGAGAACGTATTTTCAACAAAATCACTATTCTGCATGAAAAAGTAACTCTACTAATACAAACTTCCCGCATTTATTGAGTTGTCAATGTTAGCAATTGTAATCTAGGTATTGTACCAATGTCCAAGTGGGCTACATTCAATTTTGCGGACGTTTTATTGAAGCGGATTATTCGGGCAAATATTACGCACACATAAAAAGCTGAATTTAGTATTAACAATTAATAGTTTTAAGTATTTTGTAGTAATTATTGGCGTACTGTCCAAGTATCTGCGCGACTAACCATTGAAGAACACAAACGCTCAAAATATAGCACACGCAATGGAAGAAAAATTTAAAGTCACCAAAACCTAAACACATATTTTCTGATCGAGATACTGAATTTGTCAATGCAAAGTTTAAATCAGTATGTCGTAAGTATAATGTTATGACCGATACAGCTCAAAAAGCAGAAACCAAAACGTCCTAGTGGAAATGGCTATCAGAACATTAAAGATATAGACATGTATGAATAAGACAAAGTCGCATATTAAAGCAATTCGATATATACTGATTATATCTAATAGCAGCAATAATAGATTAGACGCAACACCGTACATGTATCTGTGGAAAATGAACAAGAAATAGTAAAAATTTCGTAAACCGCGTTCAAAAATCAAATTTAAACTCAACATAGATGATAGTGTTAGAGTAACTAATGCCAATTTAGCTTTTGACAAATGCTATTTTCCACAATGGTCACTGGAAGTATGTAAAATTAAGAAAGGTATACAATCAGACCGGCCAAAGTACAAACTCACTGACTACGGCGACGAAGAAATTTTATGTACATGCTACGAATCACAGTTGCAGAGAGTTGGAGTAGGCGATGCATACAAAATAGAAAAAATTGTACATAAACGACCAAAGTGTACTGGCACCTGTAAAAATCTGGTAAAATGGCTAGGCTACCCAGATATTTCTAAACCCTAGATATAAGCAAAATATTGATACACTGGCTAGACATTTTTAGTCTCTCAAACCTAAGTTCATGCCAGCAGATTCTGAAACGGCAACCCATGTAAAACCATATTATTATTTGATAGTGGACTTAAAGCCATCAACACGACAGGATTTAAGAGTGACGACAAATATACCTCCTTGTGAACAACCGATAGCTTTTGAAAGTTTTTAAACCTAGACAAAAATGTACAATATTAAAAGACCATGGATAAACATCAAAATACAATTTATACTATTAAATTATACGTGCGATTACACCCACAAACAACAAAGGCGTTTATTAAAGTGAATTCAGCTTCAATTCTGAAGTCTGTTAGTGATATTTATTAGAACATTCTATACAGTACTTTTTGTTTAACCGAGCAGAAATCTGAAAACATAAAACAAACAAAAAATTCCTTACGAAATATAAAAAGTACTAACAAAGTTACCAAAAGTTAACATAAAGAAACGATTTGAAAGAATATGACGCTAGTAAAGCTAATGTTTTCAATATTGCAAAGTATTTATTATTACCGCCTATCTAGGTGAAAAACAGACAAAAACGACAAAAGATCCATAACAGCTGAAACTACAGAACAAAATAAACCAGGCGATGAGGTACCAGTATTTTCAAATAAAAACAGACTAAAGCTAAAGCATTAATAAGCTGTATACAAAATGTTAAGACGACAGATTCAAATAACAAGGTAATCCACAAAGACAGTTGTATTGGTTCCACATTATGAGACTTATTACGAAGCTGTATCACTGATTACGGTCAATTATCTGTTCAAAAGTCTATAGATGCAGATAAGTTTCATCATGAGTACTTTTCAGTCCTGCTAGCAGATGGTTTTTGGTAAAGGCAAATCACAAAAATACATTGGATTGGAAAACGTTATAATGAATACTGCTTTATGAAAAGAAACCCGTCTTAGTTGTATTTGCGGATTTTGCATATAATATTATCTATATGAAAACTAACTACAATATGCTGTGCAAGATCTATTGTTAATAGAGAAAACAAATTAAAATTCACTTATTGCTATCTAGAAAACGTATTAGAACCACCAACATTATTACAATTTGATTTCAAAGTAATGAACTTAGTAGCAAAAACGCCTACTGGCTCCTGGATCGACCTTGCCGCTTGAAAATTCCCTGGACAGAGCCAAGACGAGCAATATAGGACGTCCACATATGCCATTTACAATTTGACGTTTTTGATAGTAAAAACAAGAGACTACTGAGTGATGTACTAGATCTTGACGTAAACATTTATACATAACAGGAATTAGTAAACACTGAAGTCACAAACCTGGATAAACCGTTATCATTCAGGGCTGATCAATCTTCGAAATATCGGTTAATCACAGCACTGCCTGTCAACCAGCAAAGAAAAAGGACTAAAATGAAACAAGAATATAAAAACAAATCACTGTCAAAGCAAAACTATATTTCAGCAATTATTTAGTTAGCTAATTTATATTTGCTTTGAAACCCCATAATTAAAATGAAGTTGGACAGTGTTAGTGTCATTGCTGATTCACAGAATAATGCATCCATCTACTCGAAAAATTTTGTTACATACAACATGTTGTATGTAACAGTGTTACATACGACACGTCGTATGTAACACAGTTACGTACGACATGTCGTTTGTACCTATGCTACATACGATATGTCGTTAGGCCAACCACATTCGGGCAAAGCCAGCTTGCAACGACCAGCTATAATCCACTTGCAATTTAAACCATCTTTGTGATCACACCATGCATTAATGTCGCATAATGGCTTTGATATAACTTTTATTTACAGAAAAGTTTGATCCTATTTAAAATCCACCCGATTTAAGTCGGAAAGGCACGCAGCCAATGGGGTTTGGCACCGTAAATAAAAATGGTAACTCTATTAAGATTGTATAACGTAGTGAAGCATAGGTACACCTACGCGTCTTGGAAAGCGAACTCCGCATGGAATGAGCCAAAAAAGACCACAACATCGGAAGAAGCAATGCCCGCGAGTCATATACGCTTCCACATTTTTGTTTATGAAGTCTTGATATCACAGCCCGATAAGCATTTAGAATTTCTTTTTTCATAAAATAACCAGCCATTTAATGACAATGCTATTTGCTAAAGCCGGTCTCTCAAATTTCAAAATGACCTTATATTTGTTTTACAATTACTTGGAAAAAAGCGTGAGTTTACTCACTATTATTTAAACACAAAACATATCATTCCGTTGCAGAATATGTGAAAATTAATACGCAAGAATTTGTGCCTGTAATATTGACTTACACATGTGTGTCAATAAGAATAAATGTCATTTGAGGTCACCGTCAAAAGAATTTGGCGTCATATATACCCAACTGTTGTTGTTGGCATGTGAGAGAGGGTAGCCAATGTGAAAATATTGACATCGAAGAATCACATATAGCTAAACACACTATGATTTAATTCGTTTATTCACTAGCCTGTAAATATTGTCATATATATTTAAAATAATGCTCTATTTTATAATGATACGTAGACAAAAGCTGACAGAGGGCGTTGTAGTCAGGCTATTGCTCAGGCTCGTAGTCCCAGTATTCGCGCGGCTTTTGCGAATGGACGTCGGCGTAAACACACGCATGACCTGGCACCGGCATGTTAACAGATGATGAAGATAAGGATTACGTTAATTCAGGTAGCTAGTATTGCACGGCTTTGAAATACAAAGCACTTCTGATTCCCAAAAGCTAAAATATTACGGATACTTAGAACCGACAATAGCTACTCGAGTGCTCAGCAAGAGATTGCGCACATAAAATAAATGCAGCAGACCCTTTCAGTGTAGCGATAAGAGTCAACCAACACCGTCGGAGTGTCCCACCTCAGCGCTTGCCGCACTCTGTATTGGATAATTTAAATGAATGAATTTAACATACGTTATATATACAGGGATCATATTCCAATATAACCAAAGAATAGAAAATATTAACTAAGCAAGTTGCCCTGTGACACGATAGTATCACAAATATTTTTAGTAAAAATTTTTCATCTTGACCCTGCTCTTATTCATATACATTTTGTTTTAACAAGACAAAGCCAGCAGGATGCCTGTAGCTGTTCTACCCATTCAGAGATATGTTTGTCCAAATCGATCCGTTCCTACTCAAAACGCACAGTGTGTATAGTTTAAGAGAACTAAGTCGGAAGTTTTAAACTTAAGCATTGCACCGCAGCGTAATTCAGAGTAATTTATACTGCTGTATGCATGGCCAACATAAAATGCTTCAAACAGCAGCCTGTGCGCTTGTAAATCTGTGTAAATTAGATTAAAGTACCATATCTGTTTCGCAACGAGGAACAGCGTTGTTGTTACTGACTTGTGTTATTAAAAGTGTGCGAAGCAGCACCACAGTTTGTCTCGTTTATAGCCTCATTTTCTGTTTAGAAAATTATACCATACCTTCTATTATTTTGTTTTAGAACCGGACCAAATAATAATTTCAAATTTGCTACGAAATAAAATGTAACAAACGTATGCCTTGCAAAGCGAAACGATAGGAGACAGAGCGAAATTGTCAACTCTACGCTCCACGCGTTGTGAGCACATTCAGTGTGACGCAGTTTGGAGGTTCGTATAGTAGAAGACATTTTTTGTGCTGGGGGACCAAAAGAAAAATAAACGGCATCTTGATTGATAAATAAACATAAATAGCTTCCTCAGCCTCTTCAACGTATCAGCGAGAGCATAATGTCATCGCAATAGATAAAGTTCAGTGTAAAAATTATTTTAAATAAATAGTACCTTTATAATCTTTATTTATTTTACTATATAACTATAAACTCGCAAAACGAGGGCCCACGGCGCGAATGTGACCGTGATCTTCTTAAGCATAGAAAACATTTTGGTAGTTGCAAATTAGGCTCGCTTGTTCTGTTTAAGGTCCCACGATAGAAATTATACCCCAACCATACTCCAATGTCAACGTTGAGGTCATTTTACCAATATATGTACCAAAATCGAAAAACCCTTATTTCTTCCTCCAATCAACAAAATGACAAAATTTTTTGAGATTTCTAAATCATAAGTTTTTAGAAAAATTATAAATTGAGGAGTTTTTACGCCGTATGACCCCAATATGTGTCTTTTTATGCATACTTGCGCGTTGTCTCCAATTTCCGATCCGATGCCTCTGGTAGCAGTTATAACCTAAAACGTTGGGTGACCCCAAACAGCCAAAATCAAAAAGCTCCAAATTCGCGCCGGTTTTGTAAGAATTTAGGTCCGAAATTACAGGAGCAGCGCAAATACAAAGCTAGGAGACGAGCACAACTACATTTAATGGCGCGTCGAACAAAAAATTGGGAAAATCCATCAATTTAATATCTATGCGAGGAACAGACGGATAAAAAAGCATTTTTTCCAATTAGACGTCACTTGAGGAACCTGCTTTCAATATATTTCGAAGCTTCCAATTCGTGTTGGTTTTGTAAAAAATTAAGTCCGAAATTACAGCAGCAGCGCAAATAGAAAGCTAGGTGTACGTTTCATTACGTGTCGAACGCATCTTGAATGGCAGCTTAAACAGTAAAAAGTGGCCTCAATCGCTCGAAACCAAACTGGATATGTCACTACGAAGATGTTATCCGTCCGATTCGTGTAAAGTATCATTACTCTCTATAGTAGCGTTGTACGGTTGTGGAAGTCGGGTTTTTACTTCGTATCAACCTATGTCAGCTGTATCGTTGATCCGTCTGCTGTTACAATTAGCTGGCACAGAAAGGATCCCGGGGCCCATATATATATATATATATACATCTGCCCAGTGTGCTGCAAAACAACTTATCGGTCAGTGATGTGTAATAAATGCGAACAAGGGTGCCATTTTCAGAAGGCCAATAACTGTTCCGATCCCATTTCTACTAGTTTTTATAACGCAACATACGTTTGCCCAGCTTTTAATCAAGGAAGCCTATATTACCAGAACTAGTCAAGCCGAAATGCGATACGGATACTACAGAGAGCTTACAATTCAACTGCAATGATCTGGTGGGTAAATTTGACAAGTGCTCGACTGTAAATCTGTCATCTAAATCTAAACGACCGAGTTTGCTCTCCTGCGTAACGTCAGGCCATCGGACAGTGACGTGGCACCATTTTGCTGGTTCATAAAGACATTCAATTTCACAATATTCAGTATAACGACGAGCAAAAGCATGATGTGGATGGTGTAATCGCCGTGATCTTTGCAAATACGAAGCTTCTATTGATAAACATGGTGTACATTCCATCTCGTACAAGCTGATACCTCGGTTTTACAGCCACCAATCAAAATCTGCTACAATACGACGACGACTGTATCATTATGGGTGACTTCAATCATATGACAGTCTACGACACTGGCCTGTCAACAACCTTTCGAAAAGTTGGGGGTATAAAGTTTGTTTAAAAATACTATTTCCATATTTTCATGCATTTTTACTACCGTGATTGTATTTTCAAGCTAAAACGGCATTTTAGCGTTATAAATAATGGTAATTAATGTTTAAAAACAATTTGCAAACAAAAAACATAAATTTTCAGACATAAAAAAATTTTGCAATTAGTTGAACATGGGGGTTTCGGCCGAGTGGGGGGACGGATATGGAGGAAATCTCACGAACATGGGGAGATTTGGAATGTGTGGGGTCCCCCACCGCCCACTGTGGACAGGCCAGCGACATACATTAGAACACGAACGACGTGAAACATTCGCCAGTGAATTACATCAATCGTATTATGGTGTGCTAAATGCTAAATAAAAACACACCGACTAGGCTCCCACGACTAGGTCAACCTCGTCGCTTGCCATTTCAATCGTCAGCATTCTGTCTCTGACCAGCATAAAATGGCGACAATGGCAACGCTTTTTTCGGCTCTCCTACCTATCGTACTTTCAGTGCAACAACAAGAAACCCTGAGAGGCACACCGGAAAGTTTCATCAACATAGCAAAAACCGACTGGGCTCTAAAGAAACAACATAACAATCATTTACCTTAATCGAACTACCAGAAAATGTCAGCGGCGAAAAAATCTTATAATTGATTTTAAAGAAAGCTAGACAACTAGACATCCCAGCTGGTCGCATTCCCATCATTATACTTGGCTTACACAACCAAATGATCAGTGTCATTTAAAGACGCGGCAACATTCAGAAAGCGGATCTTACGTCCTCAGAATTGCCTAAAGGCAATGCGGAAATTAGAGAAGCAGTGATCCAAGATAAAAGGGAAAAATGGCGAAAAAAGCCTGCTACACTCGACAGATCGAGCAACACGGCGAAACGGCAGCGGGCCATAAAAGAATCGATAAAAGCGCTACTGAATATTCGAACAAAGCCATCAAGTGCAACGAGTGCTAAGTGAATGATAACTCCGAAATCGCTAACAAGCTCAACAAAGAGTTCATATTCATTACAAGGCACAAATCGAAACTAAGATGCATTTTAAAACACAATGCAACATGTGAGTTGACAATGGCTGACCTGTAGTGACCGTAAAATTTCATGCAAACACCGGCATCCATAACAGTATCGCAGGTACAGCTAGATGATTGCAGTTATATTTATTTATACAAATACAACAAATAAGTTCATTGAAATAGTGAATAATTGGGTGCAATATTAAAACATGTAGACTCAACAAAAACAATATATGTTAAATCATTATTGCACATTGCCAGCTGCAGTAAATTTTTCATTTCGACGGGCAAGATTGACCAGGAGTTGAACCAAAATTTCTGTTTTTTGTATAAATATTGTTGAGCTGTTATGCGTAATTCACAGAGACCTGTGTGCACGAACTGCACGCCGCAACTTATTGCAACGACGATAGCGTATAATATGATATTATCATTCCGTAGTTTCCTTATGTACATGGTACCATCAATCGCACCACTCAAAATATTGCTGTTCCAATAAGCGTTAGGTTTTATTGCATTGTTGATTCACTGTGGTGTTATTGCAATGATAATAGCCACTAAATATTATTGTAGCAATAATAGAATTATAAATATAGTAATGACTACGAGTTTCTACCAATATGGAACTGACAATAGAAGACATAGATATTGCAAAGGGTAAATTTTAGAAATTTTTAGGTATTCATGTTTTTATCGATTTCGTTAAATTTTATCCACATTCTATTATTTTTTTATTTTCATAAACTTTTGTCAGTTTATGCCAATTTTCAGTGCTCAAGGGATCTGTACCGTCGGAAAGGGTGGTTGCGGAGCCATTGTGGCATGCTCAGCCATCAGGGGTAGTATGGAATGCGGGGCCCGGCGCCACGTCTTATGTATTCTAAGAACGGACACCCAAGTCCCGGTAGCTGGCATTATATATTTTATGATCCTTAGATTGCGGAAACTCTCGTTAACCAATTTGCTCGTCATTCACACAACGAGAAGAAAAAATACAAAGTATTCAACATAAAATTTATAAATATTAACGTTTTTAAAGTTTACTGTGAAAACTAAGTGAAATGATGTCGTTCAGCCACATCAAAATATTCTCAAAACCTGTAAGCCATAGGTGCCGATAGGGGAGTGGGCGTGGGTTAGCGCCACCCTAGCCTAAGGAAACCAATCCCCGGAAGGCGAGAGGGCGGGGTAAAGTTGGCAAAACAGGAGAAATAAGTGAAAATTTATCGCAAATTGGCAAAAATTGAGGATATTTGTAACAAAATTGTGACAACCAGAGATCCAAAAACCCAGTTGCCTCAAAAGTATATTCACAGTATTGGTTTTATAAATATACAATTTAAATCATTGCAATATTTTATAACTAAAATTTTGCAATAGCGTAATTGAATTACGTAAGAAATAAAATATGTATCTGTGAAGTGTATTATATACAGTTCGTGGGGTCATTTGTCACTGTCGATGCTACGACATTTATTATACTGTCATCATAATATGGTGTTACGCGCAACAGTCATAAGTTGTAAAGATGATGTAAACCACAATTGTGAGAACTTGATGTTCATTGTTTTATATATTGTTGTGTTGCCAAACTAATGAACAGTCGTATTCGATAAAACAATTCTGTATCATTGCAGCAATTTGAAATTGTAATAAACACAAATTAAGAATTTTTAACCCAATTGTATCTAAATAATAAACTCAAACGATTAATTAGGAAACAACTAGTTTTGTCTTGAGCTAAGTTTCATTGCGTGGCAGAAACTGTAATTGTACAGCACAGTAACGCAGTGGCGGATTCATGATTTCGGGTAAGGGATCCAGCGTGTAGAAATTTCAAATAGACAGAAAAAATAGTGGCCCTTGGTATATTGCCGGATATCGACCGTACAGCCTCACCCCGTGAAAGCGCACCCTAGAAAAATTTCACAAAAGTGCAAAACTTTTACTACAAATGTAAGGACGATCATGTGTAATCATCTTAGTGCTCATGTTTTCTGTTACCCCATGGCCTATAGTCCTCCTGAAATAATCTACTCCGATCAGGCTTTGGGCATCTGTGCGTAGTAAAAAATCTCCGGAATTAACCCTAGCAGTAAAGCTATCTTTTTGTACCTACGAGCAGTGTTTTTCGATGTTGCACGCTAACATCCAACAGAAGTTAGAATGATCTAAAATACAAAATTATAGTGAGTTATGGTGGTCGTAAAGAAAGAATTATATTCAAACGTTGAGGAGGTCGTCCAGGTGCCCTCCTCCAGTTTGATATTATAGTAACATATGTAGCATATATTGTAATATAGTATTGAGTTCAGGTATCAACGGTTTATAATTAAGTTTTTCGGCATCCTAAATACGATGGACTGTTTTTCTTTATCTAGAGATCATCTTGGGGCGACCCCCCAGTCTAGATGGTCGCCCACCCATTTACCAGGAGCCGACTATCGCTGACCCACACATATTTTAGCATAATTTTCGCAGATTGGCTTGAAAAAAAATTTGAAACTTCAGCGCACCAAATGTAAAAAAGGCACAGAGGCCCTGTAGCAAAATTCCTTTCTACAGTGATAACAATAACAAACAGGAGAGGCACCGTTATCAAACTCATCATACCAACTAGCCGCTTTTGACGCAGCAATAACACCACCGTTGTGCAACGCAAGCCAATATTATTGTAGCAACAATATTTTTGCTTCTGCCATTGAGGGTGCTATAAAAGCCAATGTTATTGTAGCAGCAATATTTTAGCTTGTGCTATTGATTGCGCTATCTCCGCATTAACATAATGCCATGACAATACTATTTTCTTATAGCATGGTCGCTGCAATAGCTTACGGTGTGCAATTCGTGCACACCACTTCTCTGTGAATGATGCATTACTGTGGTCAAATATCGCCAATTTTCAGAATTGCTTACAGTGTTTGGGCATAATGTGCTTCTTTGATGTGAATCGTTTCACATTGGCTACCCTCTCTCACATGCCAACAACAACAATTGGGTACATATCACGCCAAATTCTTTTGACGGTGACCTCAAATGAGATTTATTCTTATTTACACACATGTGTAAGTCAATATTACAGGCACAAATTCTTACGTATTAATTTTCGCCTATTCTGCAACGAAATAATATGTTTTGGTTTAAATAATAGTGGGTAAAATCACAATTTTTTCCAAGTGATTGTACAACAAATATAAGGTCAGTTTGAAATTTGAGAGACCGACTTTAGCAAATAGCATTGTCATTAAGTGGCTGGTTATTTTATGAAAAAGAAATTCTAAATGCTTATCGGTCTGTAACATCAAGACTTCATAAACAAAAATGTGGAAGAGTATATGACTCGTGCACATTGCGTCTTCCGATGTTGTGGTCGTTTTTTGGCTTACTCCATACGGCGTGCGCACTCCAAAACTCGTAGGAGTACCTATACTTTACTACGTTCTACAATCTCAATATAGTTACTATTTTTTATTGGGGTGTCCAACCCGATTGGCTGTGTGCCTTTCCGACATAAACCGGGTGGATTTTAAATAGGATCAAACTTTTCTGTAAATAAACGTTATATCATTGCCATTATGTGACATTAATGCAAGGTGTGATCACGAAGATGGTTTAAATTACAAGTGGATTAAAGCTGTTCGTTTTAAGTTGGCTTTGTCCGAATGTTGTTGGCCCAATGACACATCGTATGTAAGATAGGTACATACGACATGTCGCATGTAACTGTGTTGCATACGACATGTATGTAACACTGTTACATATGACATGTTGTATGTAACAAAATTATTAGGATAGACGGGCGCATTATTCTGTGAATCAGCAATAATAATGTGACGCAGCTGCATGGCGCAACTTTCTAACGCCATGCTCGTACGACCCCGGCATATCATAACCTCAAGGGTGGACTATAATTTTCGATTTTGGCCTTAATCTGGTCAAACTCAAGATGCTATGGAGTTTATCAGGCCGCAGGCGCGCTTTACAAGGTGTGTTCGGACCCCACCCGATAGGTTGCACACGTGTCTAGTATGTGGCATTATTGCTGAGGTCCCACAGGAAGGCTGACAATGACACCCGCTCACAGGCCATAGTGTCATGCCGATATTCCCTATCGCAATCTCACCTGGAAGTTGTTTAGAAGTCTCACCTAATTTGGTATAGGTGTCAATATGCACAAGATAAGTTATGTGGCGATGTGAAACTAGCTTGAAATTTGTGTCTATCTAGGCCTAATCGGAGACGTATTCACTCAGCAAAATGTTTGACCAATGTGGCCCCCAGAGGGTTCCGACAATTCCCTGAAAGTTTATAGTCGGGTTGGTTATCCTACGTGGTAGGATTATCATTAGCTTGATGTAACCGGATTGATTATTATGTCGATGTAGTTTGGTGAAGCAAACTGGTCAACGGCTGGTATTGGCTGTACTTAATCAGCATTGAAAGTTTCATGCCTTTGATGGACCTCTCTCGCCTTTTGCGCTTTCCTCTAGTTAATATGGGAGACAAACGGCACACGGCGAGACTTGATCCCAGCAAGCTTCGGCGCGGGACGTTGGTCGATTGACCGGACACAACATATAGAACATATAACCGCTGCCAGAAACGAACACTAGAAGACCGAAGAGTGATTTTTCTTTTGAATTTATTGTGAAATATGTACGAGCAAGGCATGAAGCATGGTACAACAAGGCCATTACAAGAAAGTACACGGGATCAATCGGATCAGGATAATCGAGCTAGCCAGTAACTGGCACGCAAATTTCTTGTTATCTCGTTAACGATCGGGATTTCGACAGGCTTCTCCGAGAGATCAATTTCCCCGACTTTCGCGACATCCCTGGTCAGTTACTGTACTCTGAAAACGAGCTCGGCTGAGCTTCCCAATTTGGGTGTGTATGATTCCGGCGAGGAGGTTGAAACTCGAATGTGTGGCCTTTGTTAGGGGAAGGAAGAGGACTATTGTGCGCTCTGAATGCAGCAGTATAGGAGAGACAAAAAGCATGCCAAAAAATAAGACACCGACAATAATGCGTGACTAAACTTATCGTGTTCCCACCAACCATCCTCTTTTTACATTTTGTTTAAATTACTGTTCTTGAACGCTCTGTTGCGATGCCATATCCTACCATTACCTGTTCTCGTAATGATGCAATGTGATGTCAAAATGGGTTATTTTTGGTACGCGAACATTTTACAAAACCAGCCAGTTGTTCGAAACTAAAATTCGGCAATTATCAATCTACACTTGTTGTTCGCGAACAACATTCCACAAAAATCCAGTGGCACCACGCTCAAAAACGAAACTTTATTTAAAAGTGAATAGCATGTTCGCGAACAGCATAACCAATGTTAAAAAGAAATGTCCGCGAACGGCATAATTGCCGGTAATTACAAATGTTCGAGAACTGCATAACCGAAGTTAAAAACAAATGTTCGGCAAAAACAAAAATAGCAGGTATGAGAGTAATGATACGACATAATGCATAGGATAGTTTAACGGACACAATAGTGATAGTGACACGGCACAATGTATAGTACAACATATAATGATATATAATTTATCCAGAAATTCCCTAAAGTAGTTTGCTCTCCTACCGATTCCCTATTGACTTCACCTAGAAGTCGTGACTATCCTGAGATGGACCCCTAATCGATCCGAAAATAGTTTTGTTTCAATACTCGACCAGTAGTGCATAAGCTATAGTTCCCTAGTAAATCCTTGAGTTGCTGGGCGACTATATAGCTGGCACAGTGGTCATGGTTGGGTACTCCCGATCTTAAATACTCCACAAATAAGTGATAATTGTAGTCCTAGAGTGTTTGACAAATCGTATGTTTGCACGGTGTATTTCATGTGTGAGCGTCTCGTGCAAGTTCACGAGAAGGAGTTATTGAGTCTGCAACGGTGCAAGCCGGCACACGGAGCAGTTGCGGGTCATGAACACGATCGATTCGCATATCCATGTGGGCGGCGCGAGGACCAGAGCCACAAAGATGCACTGTGTCAGACTCCATGATTTCCTGGATAAAGATTCGGTATCATACAACTCTGTTTTTCTATATAGCAACTCCAGGAGTTAGGTCACCCCTACCGATGAGTAGGTCCAGTGACTTGAACAAAGTTAGCGCGACACGGTTCTGCGTGCACCTGTAGGTAACGGGAATTCGTCCAAATCTCCTTGCGACAGATAACAGCATTTATGGGGAAAGCGATCTAAAGAGTGACCATGGGACAGTGTTAAAGTTTAATCCCATCAACTTGATATTTAGCATAATAGTTAATTATTCAAACGATCTACGGTCTTCAGCGCCCTTACGATCGCCGACATCTGTATTCGACTTTTTTTAGATCGTATAGAAATTTCTGACCGGTCGGAGCATGTCTCCGACCTATAAATCCTAAAAGCAGTTTTGGCCACTATTCCAAACCAGTGGAGGACCCAGGGAAATTTGATAATCCTCCGCACAAATTTGATAAAAATGGAAGGTCCCCAATCGTTATCCTCAAGATGTATCCTCGGGGTCTGGGCAACCGTAAGAGGTAAAACAGAGGTCCCCTTTTGTGATACCGGTCGATGTGAACCAAAAATCTGGCCTGTACTCGTTTATTCCTTTGGTTAGGTTTCGATCCAACACAAAGAAGTTGAGTCTTTCTCGGGGAATTTATCCTGTATATAAAGCAGTCGATTATCCTGCAGGTGATCGACTGACAACGGCCTACGTACATCAGTCACCCCACTATACGACAGGCAACCGGTCATAAGGATGCTATGTCTCGGGTCTGGCGGGACGAGCGGTTGCGGCACGTCGGGATTGGGCAACTACCGAAGTTGTCGGTGGATCAACCGTGGTCAATCGGATACTTCAACTCCTTGACCACTAGATGTACGCTTGGGTTCACACCGGTTTCCTTGGGATGCGTGGTCGGCAGTTTATCAGTCGCCCTGCGACTCGTCGCGACGATGACTGATCTGCTGAACCACAAATTTTTCGTTGCGCGGGTTCCGTGCAGAACGTTTCACTTGAGCGGGCACTAGGGGCAGATGCAGTAGCCTCGCCCTTTTTGGGTGTTCTCTGCTTTTGGCTGCTTCCTCACCAGAGAGGGGCTTTGACTTATTTATCGTTCCTATAAGTCTAGTTATCCTCACTTACCCACTACTTATGTACTAGGGGAAACGGGGGAAGTTGATATTCCTTATCGTTGGTTCAAGCTGGATGACGATAGTAGGATTATGGGTTCGCGCCACAGTACGCGAAGGGTCGACCGCGACACTCGCGTGAGCCTGTATCGTGGTGCCTGCATTTACTGGGTGCGAGAAGTTTACACCCTAACAATTTAGAGCTCTCGAAGCTCGAGTGAGAGGCCGGTGTCTTCCCTTTTTTCTTTTTTGTAAGTTTGCCTACGATTATTGAACGGCGCTTCAAGAAGCGAGATTTTGCCCTAATCCCTACGGTCTTATTAGGTCCTGCTCCAGCTCATGAAGAGAAGCAGACTGATATCCTAGTAATTTTAAGAGCAGGCCGGTTCAATTGTTCTTGGTACAGTTTTAACATTATGGCGAATTCTGTCTTATCGGTTATCGAGCCGATGGACCAGACACGGTAGAACAGATAGGTTTGAAGATGTCCGGGTTGTACCTCGAACCTCTTATTCTTGATTGATTCTAATTCCTAGATTAATCTTTCCTATTTCAATTGTTCCGGGTTACCACCGCAGCGTGCAGTGCATAACCCAAGTAAGGTTGCAACTTAAGCTCATGAGTAACCTATCATTACTGTCCATGAGGCACCGAATGTTAAAAGGGTCTTTCATTTTCTCAGTGTGGTTCTTATTTTTGTGTGGCTGGGAAAGTTCCCAGTCATATGTCTATCCTGTCTCTAAGGAAGTCTGTAACCCCTTAGGGTACCCTATGGTAGATGACCAGTATTCTATGAAATCAGTAACTCTGGTAAACTTAAGATTTTGTTGGATATTTAGCTGAACATGACGCTGGAATGTTCGGTGGTCAACGACAGTTCTATCTATCAGACGTTACAACTTTTTGTATGGCCTCAGGGTATCCCCAGGCTAATTTACTCAGCGCCTCCTGATGGGGACTTTCCCATTACGGACTACTCGACTAACAAACTTTAGCCCATGGAGCCTAACCATCATTCCACCTTTTAGCAACGCGCGTAAAGCTAAGATTGTTAGGGATCTTTATGGATCGGAAACAGGGGCTTGTATGTAAGTGCAATCGATACCCATTCTCATCAGCGACGTGACTTTTTGATGATGTAGGACCTTTCTTCGGTTGAGAAACTGGGGGGTCTGGCCTACAGAAATAACCGGGTAAAACCAAAACCGGTGTTGGCAATTACTATTTTCTATAAGCAGTGAACAATGTATAGTTGAGATTCCTCGGAATAAACAACACCTATAGGAGATGAGCATCCCTGCTTTATGGTAGTTGATGTCCATTTACATTTACCCAGATAACATTTTGTATGGGCTGAGAAGAACACTCTGGGCAGTTTATTCAGAGTTAGTTAGGAGTCGTCCCTCTCGTGGGATATCTAGACTACCTGCATCCTAGCCCCCTGGGAACAAAGGGCGAACAACGTAAAACTAAGATTCCTTGGTCCACTTATTTACGAGCAGGAAATTACTCGATACCAAATGCAGCCAGTCATCACTGAATGTTAACGTGTGACCTTTTTGGGTGGCTTGCGGGCATCCCCAAGCCAATGGATTCAGGGTTATCCGAGTCGTTCATGATACCAGGTACTTTACCCACTAGGGTCCTAGACTAACGGCAATTGACCATGTTCTGTAAAGGGAGAGAAAACTAAGAAAAGAAACACCCACCAAGAAGGGGCGCAGACACGTCTGAAGGCGAACTGCCCCGTGCTCCGCATTCCTAAAACGACCCAAGCTGCCGAAATGAACTCATGAAATAATCTGGCAGGGTTAATGAGTTTCGCCTAGGCAGATACGAAATTTGGCCCCTCAAAGTGCTCAGAAATTCGTCCCCGGCGACTATTACCTGGTTTCGGGAGTAGTCTACCCTCATACCAAATTTCATCGATATACGACAATAACTCGCGGATCCCTGTGAGGAGGGGGCATTCCAACCTTTACTTGGAATAGGATCGCTTCATAGTAGGTACCTTTTCATGCTTCAATAAAGCCAATTGTAGAGCTATTCGAACGACATCTTAGGAACTAGGTTTGGAGGTAAAAGAGAAGTTCCCGGCTGCTGTGATATTAGATATTCCACTGGTATCGCCAGTGCGATGAGAGAATGCAATCGAGTAACTGATGCTGGCAGTGTGGACCTACTAAATGGTGCTTTCATAGACAAATCGAAGTTCATGTAGGTAGAGTGCATGTGCAATGCAATTCAGGAGCGATCCACCCCGATTGAAGTATCGAGTTATCGCTTCCCTGTAACCGACATCGGTCATATATCATACATGATTGATTAACCGCTGGAATAGCAACTGGTGAAATACGATATAGGGCTCTTCCCTATGGCGGCACAGCAAGGAGACTTCTTTAGGAGCGACATACGGAAACTAGGAGTTAAGGAAATATGCCTGACTAATTTGATGTTTATAACCTTATTTTGAACTATGCTGTGTTCCATTTAATGTTCTCTATCACGAATCTAGTTGTACCATAACTGTCCAAATGATCATAGCATCGCTGTACGATATGTTTGATTCAACGCCCGTAACCATGTATTACCGTGTAGCACATTTGGTATCCTGTCGGCAGTCCTATATTAATTCGCACTATGCTTGTTTTAACACTCGCGTACTGAGATGTATCGTGATGGAATCAGTAGCTTAAGCACAATGCCTTAGGTCCTCATTTAGCCACGCAGGGCGCTTGTCGAGTACCTCCTTATTTCCTGCTCCAACCGCTCACGACCAGTAGTATCATTTTCTCGGGAAGAGTTTTCCCGTACGATCCCCTTGCATAGTGGTAATGCCGCTCGTTACTAGGCGAGTATTTCGAAGCTCGCCATAGCACATTACCTGACATAGAGTTGGCTCGGTTATTGTTAACCGTGGGTGTCACGGGGATGATAGTTTCTGGTCCGGTAATTTCGGGATTATACTCGCTCGCGCAGCCACTTCCCCAACTGAATACTGTCAATCGTAGGGCGTTGCCCATAACCTGCATTGTCACATGTGCTTGTCCAGATGCCATCGCTTCTTATGTTGTACATAGACTCAAATAAAATCTTGAAAATCATACATTGCGTCCGTGTCACTTGTTATGAAAGCGGAATACGTCTGTTACCTCAGGTCCATGCGGGACTGGCCAACCCTCCGTGCCACGGCTTGCGAGTGAGAATACCCAAAGCCCTGACGCGTACGGTTCGCCATTGATGTTGTCGTGAAAGAGCAATGGAATTGTTGCGAGAGGAATCCACTAAGTCCTCACATCGATCGTGCAAATGTAATAATCAAATCAAGGTTAAAATTAATTAGGCAAGCACGCAACTTGAAGTAAATAAACACACCCAACAGACCGTTAGCCAGAACAACCGACGTTAAACCATCAGGGTATGTCGGAACGCTGTGGGGGCCACAAAGGCTACAACGAACCAATAGGGCTAGGCCCATAGATAATCGAGATCGAGTTGACATTTCTAGTAAAATGGAACACTCGTTCAAGTCCACTCTCCATTGATAACGAAGTAAACGACTTCCTAATGAACTCAGAATAGGGAATATCGGCTTGTCATTATGACCTGTGTGCAGGTTTCGTTGTAAACCTCCCTGGGGGAACTCGGTATTCATGCTGAAATATTAGACCCGTGCGCATCCAATCGGGCGGGGTCCGAACACACCTCGTGAAGCGCGCCTGCGACTTGCTAAGCTCCATAGCTCCTTGGGTCTGACCAAGAAAAGCGGCGAAATTACAAAGTTTACGGTCCTCCTTGAGGTTATGATAGCCGAAGTCGTAGAGGCGTGGTGTTAAAAAGTTGCGCAATGTAGCCGCGCACCGTTATTACGCAACAGGACCGTTCCGGCCCGTTAAGCATTTTTACGGGATTTTGGGTGCTAAAAGCAGGTAAAAATATAAGGAACTGAACGAATTCACGATAATTCAAAGTTTTGCGGGAAGGTTGAAATCATTACATGGTGCCATGGTCGTGTATATAATATTTTGTCGTTATATCGCTACTTTGCTTGTTAACCTTCTGCTAATTCACTCTTGATGCTCATTTTTGTTTGCTTATTAACATGCTACTAGTGAGTAATTGATGTTTATTTCGCTTATCAATATTCTTTGCTTGTATGCCTTTTACGCTTCGCCATTGCACGTTTTACCTTGCGATCGTACGCCGTTTTAGACGGGTTCAGACAGGACGATATGCAACCTGATTTGGTTAAAGTACATACTCGGATTGTATGGTTGATTATGGAGGACAAAATTGAGTACCTAACCTGTATCAAAATAAGAAACCTTAACGGAACTCGACCGCCCGCTCTAACTTACAACACAAAGGTTCAAAATTATGGCCGTCCGGGGATAGGAGGCCACTGATAATTCAAGCTAGACCATTGCCCCAGTAGAGATCAAAACCGAAAATATCAACTTTACGCAGGCTAAATAATGTACGTTGCCATGGTCGCGCGTAATATACGTCGCCGTGGTCGCGAAACCAACGAAGAGCTAAAAGCTTAAATCGGAGGTACGGTAGTTTTCGGCTATCCGGAAACGACGGCTGCCGGGTCTGTTTGTCGGCCCGTAGCCGTTTACTGGATTAGATTTTGGGCAACCGCCCCGAGCATTTCGATAGGGCGTCTCGCGAGCTTTCCAAGAAGGCCAAAATGACTCCAAACGCACACGGATTTAACCTCCACATTGAGGAGCGGTACACGTTGAAATTGGACCAGCAACGTTACATACGCTAAGTCTGGTTGTTGGTAGATAGGTGTATTCATATAAAATATAGATATATGTATATATATAGGTGTCTAGCTGATTTTGGAACGCCCCTGTGTTTTGCGGTTAGTCCCTCAATACACTACCCGATTTGACGTAAGATTCTCCTGGCTTTGCACCATCCCCGTACTGGATCCCTGAACCTAAACGCGCACATGCGACCACTTATTTTACTCGCCTGCCCTCGGGCCCCCGCCCCGTTAACCCGCCACAACCTGTCAATGTGCCCCTAGTCTGAAATAACAATTAATGGTGGGCACCAAAAATACCCGAAATTTTATTTCTAACTCGAAAATGGGCGAATCGCCCCTCGTTACGTTCGCCTGGTCGAAACATCCCCAAATATACCGACGGGTCTCCGACCTCCCACCAGTTAACTCGGGAGCGAAAGCGCCCCGTCGTTGTCAAAACTCTCCTTATCGCAGCCGTTTTAATACTTTCCCAAATCTGGCAAGCAAGGGTGGCGTATCGCCTCTCATGCGACTCGCCTAGTCAAGGCGAGTCCAACGATGTCCGGTGGGCATCGGTCTGCCCAGCCGTTAGGCCGGGAGAGCCCGCCAAAGTCCCCTATATTACAATACATAAATTGACCCGAGTGGGGCTGGTCCCAATACTTCGTCTACCCATTTGTGTTTGGCATCATTCGGCCCCGTTCTTCGTCCTGGGAACGAATCCGAACCCGACCCACCGAAATTAACCCTGGGAACCCTTGTCCCATCGCTTCCTTTCCCTGTTTGTTCTTTTTCGCTCTCTCTTCTTCGTTTGTTGTTTTGTCGTCTTCTCTCTCTCTGTTTCTCCTCGACTGACCTCTTGGCAGTCGTTCGTCTTTGGGTCGCCGCCGAGTCTGCTGTCCGAACAACGCCAAAAGCGGCGGTGAGGACAGCAGCGAAAAGAAAAAATATATTTATATATATTTACAAATATATTTTATATATAAACGTAGAAAAACGTAGAAAATGGGAAGCTCCCCGCGCCCGAGGAGAACTTCAGGACACGATAGAACTGATGGAATACTTAACGGGACCTCCCGTACGTCGCACCACTACAGAAGCACAAGTAGTAGCCGATGATATCGTGGGGGAATTTATACAGAGTCTGTCTAGAAAACGCGAAATGAGTGGGCGAGGCGTAAGTAACCAGACCGACCTTCCGAATCTTCGGAAGGCGTTCGATCGAAACAATCACAACCACGAGCCGCACCAACGGCTAGTGAGGCAACAACGACCATTGGCGAATCAACCGAGGACTCCTCTAATCAGGGTATGGAAAGAGCGCCGCCGCGCAGCGCACCCTCCGCCCTCCGAGGGACTCTAA